>PVKH010048520.1:0-10194 GCA_004027955.1 Chaetophractus vellerosus | reverse complement strand
GGCTCATTACTTGGAATAGCATGCACCACTGTAATCCACTTTAAATCAAATCTGAACTAAAATTATCCCAGAGGCATATCATTAATGATAGAGAAGTCATTGAATTATTTAACCGTAGCATTACCAGTTTCACTGACCTGGGACAACACTGAAATTTTCCCAGCTGGCTTGCACCAACAGGGAGCATTGTCTTGCTTCACATAAGCAACAGAAGCAATTCAAACTTTACTGTAAACTATTTAAAGAGAGAGACTCTGAATGGCTTATTGGTGGGAACTGTTTGATTCTTCAAGTGCACTGAGTTTTATCTATTAAATACATTTTTGTGTTAATGCCCCAAATGGTAAAGAACACCAGTGCAGTGTCTGGTGAATAGATAAAGAAAACAAAACTACAGGGACAGAAATTTGATTGGGACTGAGGATGAAAAGAAGGGATTGGATACAAAGTGTGATAAGGGAAGTTTTTAGGTTGATGGAAACATTTTATATCTTATTATGTCGGTGATTATATGACTACATATGTTTGTCAAAGCTCATCAAACTATATGTACCAAATGTTTGCATTACCTGTACTTAAATTTTACATCATTAATTTCTACATCAAAATTATTTGGATGTAACTGGCCCCTTTTAGTAGACTGTCAGGTTACTTAGATCTGTGCTCTCCATGTGATTGCCACTGATCACAAATGGCTATGTAAATTTAAAATAATCCAAATTAAAAACTCAGTTCCATGTTTACACTTGCCACATTTCAAGTGCTCAACAGCTTCATGTGCCCAGTGGCTACTTTATTAGTAAGACAGTTATGTCCATCCCTGCAGAAAGTTCTATTGGACAGCACTGACTTGGTATTTCATTTTGTCCTTCTGTCTTTAATAATATATATGCTAAATAAAATAAATTTTCCCTAAATTCAGCTTTAGCAAATATCTCAGAACTTTCATGTGCTACCATTTTAATTATCATGTAGTTCAAATTTTCCTTTAATGTATTTTGGGAGTTCTTATTTGACCAAACATCTACTTAGAAATATATTACTTATTTTTTAGCCTTTTATTGTCATTCTAATTATTAGTCCATTATTAATTCATGCTTAATTCCATTGTGATTAAAGCACATTCTCCGTAAGAATTTAAAGCTGTAAAATTTGTTGGAACTTACCTTATGTTCAGTTTCTAGTCAATTTTGTAAATATTCCATATGAATTTGATATTAATGGGCATTTTGAACTTGGTGGGTACAGTATTCTATATTTATAAAGTATAAATTTCATTAATTATATTTTCTTCAGCTGTTTTTTAGAAACAAAATTTTTAACTGCAGTAAAACATTCATAATATAAAAATCACTTTATCTATGTTAGGTGGTCACTTCTTTGACATTAAGTACATCAACAATTCTATGTAACTTTCATAATTACCTGTTTATATTTTTATATTTATTATCTCAGACAAAAACTGATACTCATTTAGCAATTATTCCCTATTCCTCCATCTAACTTCCACTGGTATTCATCACTATACTCTCTGTCTCTCAGAATTTCCTTATTCTAACTATTTCCTTCCAGAGAAATCACATGATATTTGACCTTTTATATCTGGCTTATTTCACTCAACCTGATACCTTCAAGACTCATCCATGTTTTATCATGAAACAACACTTAACTTCTTTAGATAGCTAAACAATATTCCTTTGTATGGATATATCACATATTCTTTATCCATTTATATGTTGATGGACCCTAGTTTGCTTCCACCTTTTGGCTATTGTGAAAAATGCTGCAATGAACACTGGTGTACAAATATCTGTCTGAGTGACAGCTCAAAGTTCTTCCGGGTATATACCTAGGAGTTGAATTGCCAGTTTATATGGTAATTCTATGATGAACTCTCTGAGGAACCACCAAACTGTTTCCCAGGTGGCTGTACCATTCAATGTCCCCACCAACAATGTACAAGTGTTCATAATTCTACCCATCCTCACAAGCACATGTTATTTTTAGTTTTTTTAAATCAGTTTTTTAATCAATCTAGTGTGTGTTAAGTAGTATCTTATGTCGTTTTAAGATGCATTTTTCTATTGGCTAGTTGTTGAGCATCTTGTCATATACTTATTGGACATTTGACTATCTTTTTTGGAGAAATGTCTAATCAAACCCTTAGCCCAGCCAAAGGGGTGATGATGCAAAGTACCAGAAATCTGTTGGGTTTTATACAGGGTACTTACCTGGGGTAGACGCTAAAGCTACTAGGCCCTAGAGTCCAACTCAAGGTATCATAAGAGGTGCTTTCTCACCCAAAGTCATTTCCACATGTTGAGCAAAATGGTGGGCGATGTCTGCAAGGGTTCAGCCTTCCTCTTCCTCTTAAGTCTCTGTGGTCCCAGCTTCTTCCAATCTCAGCAGTAGGCTGGGATAAGTCTCTTCCCTCCTGGGGTTTGTTTCTCTTGCTGCTCAGGGATCTGGTCTCTGTAGCTGCAAGCTATCAGACAAACAGCTCATCTCTCTTCCTGGACTGCAGGATCTTGTCTACTGAGCTGTCTCTCTTATTCTGTGTTCTTCTCATGTGAATTTTTTCTCAGGGCTCTTGCATCAAAAACTCAAACTCTCTCCTCTGCCTTGTCATTTTCTCTGATCCTCACCCACCATGGGGGTGGGTATTCAATGTCCTATTGACATGGAAGAATCAAAGCCATAATCATAATTTGATAAAGTAAAAGTGAAATCTTTGAATTTATTAAAATCTATATGTCCAGAGGAACAGACCAATTTACAAACACAATCCAATATCTATTTTTTGAATTCATAAACAATACCAAACTGCCACAGGTAGTTTCTATTTTTTTGTAGTTGAGTTGTAAGAGTTCTTACATATTCTGTATATTAAGCTCTTATCAGATGTATAGTTTGAAACTATTTTCTCTCATCATGTAAGTTGTCTTTTCATTTTAGAAGAATTTACTTCTGCCATGTAGCTATTTTTTTCTGTATGTCTTTTGAGTTTCTGTTCTTCAATTAATCCATTGTTGCACTTTTTTTGTGCTTAGTTGCTTTAATTTGGTGTGCTAATTTGATTATTTTTCTCTCTATTTTCTAATTATTTTCTTAGTGGTAAACTTTGTAATTACAATTAGCATCTTAACTAATAATAACCTAATTTGACTAGTACCAAATAGCTTTATTAATATACAAACTCTACTAATATGTATCTCCATCCCTCCACCATTATATTATTATTTTCTCATCTTAAATTTTTATACATTCCCATTAATATATTTTTTGTTACATACAATGGAATTTTATTCAGCCATAAAAGGAATAAATTTCTAATACATGCTAAACATATATGAACCTTGAAAATATTATAGTGAATGAAATAAGTCAAAGAGAGACAAATACATTATGAATCCCTTTATATGAAATATCTTTTTTAAAGATTTTTAAATTTTTATTTATTACATATCGCCCCCCTTTTCTGCTTGTTCTTGCTGTGTTCATTCTTGCGTTCTTCTGTGTCTGCTTGTCCTCCCCGCCCCAAGCAGCGACCCACCAAGTAAGCTTTTTACCACGTGGCGGCCTGCCTGCCTGCTTGTGGGGGCTTGCCCTGCCCTCGGCGGCTTTTGCCTTGCCCATGGTGGCTTGCCTTCTCAAGGCAGTCTGCCCACTCGAGGAGGCCCTGGGAACCGAACCTGGGGCCTCCTATGTGGTAAACTGGTGACCTACCAACTGGGCTACAGCAAGCCCCCTATATGAAATATCTTGTGATAGAAAATTCACAGAGTTAGAGGTTACCAGCAGCTGTGAGAGAGAATAAATTTTTAAAATTTAGGTATAATTAAATAAAACACTTTTCTAAACCTGGAATTATGGTTAAAAAAAGGGAGGACCAAAACAATACTCAACAACCTGATAGGTGAAAACATCAAGGTCAGAAATAATTCCACATATACCTGAAAATTATTATGTCATAAAGAGACGATTTCATAGCAGTTTGACTCTGATGATTATACATCTGTGGACAATAGATTATACATTAGTAGAAAATTTACACGACAATTTACAGCCTGTATGCATGAAACATTTTCAAATATATTATAAATCTGAAATTAAAATATTAAACATTTCTAAAGAATTAAGAAGAAAATAGAAATAAGGCATGTATAATTTATCTATATGAAAATATGAATTTGTACCATATCTATTAGTTGGGAAATGAAAACATAGAAAACAATTTTACATCAACCGTGTTGGAGTTAGCCATTAATTTGAGAAAAAACTCCTATATGTGAGTCTTGAGAGCTAAGATTAGTTATACATATGAACTCTTAATAATGACAGGGAAAACTTTTGATAAATGAAAATGGTAAGCAGTTTCTATTGTTTTTATCTCATTTTACACATTTTCCTTTTAAGTTATTTGGGAGGAAATAGAATTTACAAACCAAAAGAACAATAAAACAGGATTTTATATTTACCTAAACCAAAGTTCTTTATTTCTTCTTATACATTGAAATCACTGCCTAGTGTCCTTTTAATTCAGGCTCAGTACTCCCTTTAGCATTTCTTTAGGGCTGGACTTCTGATAATGAACTCTTTCAGAATTTTATTATTTGTAAATATCTTAATTTCTCCTTCATTTTTGAAATATAATTTTCCAAGATATAAAATTCTTTGGCATCAGTTTTTTCTTTAGGTATATCATCCTTCTATCTTCTGAATTCTTTGGTTTATCATAAGAAATCCATGTGGATCTTATTGGAGATCTCTTGTATATAACAAGTTGCTTCTTTCTTCCTACTTTCAAATGGAAAGCCTCTCTTTGTCTCTGGATTTTGATAGTTTCACTATAATATGTCTTGGTGTAGATCTTTCCAGATTGAAGTCCGTTGAGCTTCCTGGATCTGTATATTCATGTCTTTCATCATATTTGGGGAGTTTTCAGCCACTAGTTCTTCAAATACTTTGTCTGTCTCATACTCTCTTATCCTTGTGGGACTCCAATCATGCATGTTGGTATGCTTGATGCTGTCCTATAGGTGCATCAGGCTCTGCTCATATTTCTTCATTATTTTTTATTTTGCTTCTCACACTGGATAATTTCTATAGTCTTTTCTTCTGACTGTTCAAATCTGCTATTGAATACATCAAATGAGTTTTCATTTCAATTATTGAACTCTAAATTTCCAAAATTTCTCTTCGATTATATTTTTTTTAAATTTATTTTGTTTATGTATTTTTCACCACCCCCTCATTATTTGCACTTCCTGTGTCTGTTCATCTTCCTTGTTTCTTTAGGAGGCACTGGGAGCTGAACCCAGGAACTTCAATGTGGGAGGGAGGCACCTAATCACTTAAGCCACCTCTGTTCCTTACTTTGTTGTGTCTCTCATTATGTTCTTCCTCCTGTGTCTCTGGTTGCATCACCCTATTGTGTCAGCTTGTCACCCATGCCTATTGTGTCAGCTCACTGTCTTGCCCATCTTCTCTAGGAGGCACTGGAAATCTCCGCTTCCTGCTTTGTTATGTCTCTCATTATGTTTCTTTCTTCTTGTGTATCATGTTGTGTTATCCTGTGGTGTCAGCTTGCCATGTCTGCCTGTTGTGCCAGCTTGCTGTCTTCTTTAGGAGACACCAGGAACCGAACCAGGGATCTCCCATGTGGTAGGTGGGAGCGCAATCGCTTGAGCCACATCTGCTTCCCTCTCTTTTGTTACTTTTCATAATTACTGTCTCTCTCTCTCTCTCTCTCTCTCTCTCTCTCTCTCTCTCTCTCTCTTTTCCTTTTAAGAGGTACTGGACATTGAAGCCGACACCTCTTATGTGGGAGCTACATTTGCTCCTGCTTTCTCTCCTTTTCTGTTCAGACAAAATTTTCCTAATTTCATGTGGTTTTGTTTATGCATTCCTTTAATTCATAGAACATATTTAAGACAGTTGATTTAAAATCTTTTACTAATAGTTCCAATGTATGAACTTCCTCTGTGGTGCTACCTGGCAAAATCTTCTTTTCCAGTGAATGGACTATATTTTCCCATTTCTTTGTATATTTTGTAAATTTTTGTTGAGAAATGAGCATTCTGAGTATTATGTCATTATACCTCTGGAAATCTAGTTTCTCATTCCTCTGTATTGCTAACTTTTGCTGTTATTCTGGAGTTGTTTTATTTGTGACTTTCCAACTATTTTTAATCCCAATAAGGAAATGGAAAGGAAAATATTAAAATAAAAGTGGTACTCTCTCTTCAGATTCCTCTGCCACTTTTTCATGAGGAGGAAGTAGCAATGGTCACCGTTGTAACTGCTCCCTATCAATCTGAAATATCTGAAAAAAGCAGTTATCAGTAATCAGAACACATGCCCACAGATTTTGAAGGACTGGGTCCTTATAGCCACTCTGGTATGAGCAAGATAAACTATAAATCTGGGCAGCAGTAACCACAGCTGCCTGCCATGGGGTTGCATGGTAAGGAATTATAGTTGCTGCATGGAGGATAAAATTCATGGATACATACCCAATTAACCAGGTCCTTCTTCCAGCTTTTCCCTGGATGCTGCACAATGTTCCTCAAGAATGTATTTTCAAAATTCTTTATTCAGACAGTTCCTGCCAGATTAATAGTTATTTTGCTGGAGAAACTGATTCCTAGATCTTCCTACACTGCCATCTTCCTACACTGTCATCTTCCTACAATCTTAATTTTCTACTACATTTTGATGTGATACAAATGAACAAAGCCTAAGTGGAATCTTTGCAAAGACTAATAATATTATTCCAGTAAAAAAAGAACAATCAAGTTATAAGGAAACAGAGAAGGCAAATTTACTAAACAGAAACAAAAGGGGACCTAAACTACAGATTCTCCACATTTTAAAACAATAACAGTATAATTTTATTAAAAAATGAGTGTCAATACATTTCCAAAGGAATGTAAAATTTTCAGTAAAACAAATACAGTGAATATTTCAATTACAAAAGCATTTAGAAGAAGGAATAGAAAATATGAAAAGTCCTGTATTTACCAAGGAAATGAACTATGCTCATGTTTGAAAATCATTATTACTATTCACATAAGTTGAAATACCATCACCATACCATTTTCTACTTTTTTTGTTTCTCTAGTCCTCCATTATGTGTTTGTAGTTTATTTTGCATACTAGGGAAGCTTGACTCCATGCCTTCATTTGTTTTCATGACAGAGATGCAGAATCTACATGAATAGCATATTTGACTCTAATAGATCCATATTCAAATTCAGTATTGTCTAATTTTTCTACATTAATCAGTGAATCAGATAGCAAATATTTTTATAGTTATACTCAAATAATTTTAAACTGAATTTATTGAAGCCCCCAAAATTTACATTTTGAAGAGAATATTGTATTTCCTTTTTCTATTTTGGAAGAAAAACAAACATATTCATTTGTTTTGGTGAAAAAATATTTGACAGTTTGATGTCTGTTTATCTGGCTAGCAGATATACCCCGAAACCATATTGAAAAAGAACAAAGTAGGAGAACTCACATTTTAATTTCAAAATTTTTTACAAAGCTATAGTAGTCAAAACAGCACGGTACTGGCACTAGGATAGATGTATAGACAAAACAAGTAAACTGAAGTAAACTCTCAAACTTATAGCGTATTGATTTTTTTATGTGTGCAAAATTAACTCAATTGGGAAAAAATAGCCTGTCTAACAAGTGGTCTCTGAAAACTGGATATTCATATGAAAAAGAATGAATAATATCCCCACTTTACACCATATACAAAAATTAATACAAAATAGATCAAAGGCCTAAATATAGGAATTATGAATATACAACTCCTAGAAGAAAACATAGTGACACATTTTCAGGACCTTGTGTTTGGGAATGGTTTCTTAGACTTTATACTAAAAACACAAGCAACAAAAGAATGATTAAATGAATATGAACTAATGACAATTAAACACTTTCATGCATGAAAGGACTTTATCATGAAAGTAAAGAATGGCAGAAAATATTTGGTATCCACATATCCGATAAGAATTCAATACCCAAAATGTATTAAGAAATCTTGTAACTCAACAAAAAAAGACAAACAATAATTACAAGGTGTTAAGAATAGGGTGAATATGAGAATCCTGTATTTTATGCATGATTGTCCAGTCAACTTCTCTAACAAAGCAAAAAAAGAATAAATGATAGATGCTACAATAACAACAAAAAAATGGGCAACAGACCTCAACAAACATTTCTTCAAAAATATAAACAAATGATTAAAATGCAAATGTAAAGATGCTCAAAATCATTAGACATTAGGGAAATGCAAATTAAAAACACAATGAGAGGCTATTTTATATAACTAGAATGGCTACTATAAAAATAATAATCATAAGAACAAGTTTGGAGAGGATGTGGAGAAATAGGAGCAATTGTTTATTGTTGGTCAGAATGTGCTATGGTACAGCCCCTGTGGAACTATTTGGCAGCTCCTGAGAATATTATAGAATTCCTGTATGACATGGCAATCCTATATCTGGTACATATCCAAAGGAATTGAAAGCAGGGAGGTTAACGATATTTTCAGACCAATGTTTACAGCCAAAAGATAAGAGAACTCAAGTGTCCATCAACAGATGAATGGATAAACAAAATGCAGTATATAAATATAATTTAGCAGTGAGAAGGAATGAAGTTCTGATACATACAACAACATGGAGCTTCTTAAAGGCATCATGTGATTGAAATAAGCCAGATGCAAAGAGACAAATATTATATGATCTTTCTGGTGAGGCTATGGGTTCTGGGCTTCTAGATTCTTGGCTTATGTCACATAAAAGAATTTAAGGACACACTATAGTGTAGGCAAGGGACTAAAGAGTTTATTAAGAAACAAGAAGACAAGCAAAGCACTCAGTCTGAGGTATGGGCTGTAGGGTGAGTCGCACACCTGGGGACCCCAGATTAGGCCTTTAAAAATCTTTACCACTCCTCTTCATAATGTTGGAGAGGGGCCCCATCTGTTTGCTGTTCTTATTGGTTGCCCCACCTTTTAGTTCTCAAGGGGTCAATGGGGAGACTTTTGAAAGTATGCAGGGCTTCCCCTTGATTCCAGATGGGATTTCCATTCCAAATGAGATTCTTGTTTTAAATGTGATTCTCATGGCTGGGGAATGGGGAGGTATTTCTGGCTTTATTTTTGGCAGTGATCTTTCCCTCAGGGGGTTTCTGGGTGGTGCTTCCCGGGCACATATCTCATAGCCATGTTTTCTACCAGGTCTTCCAGTTCTTCCCTCTTTTCCTTATACTAACCTGCATCAATCTCATTGACAAGAAATAATTAGAAAAAAGAAATTCAGAGTCAGAAATTATAATACAGTTTAACAGAGACCGGGTGGTTTAAGGAATGCTGGATTAATTCTTAATTGGTACAGAACTTCTGTTTGAGGTGATTTCAGATTTGTGGTAGTAAGTGGTGACAATGATAGCACACCATTCTGAATGTAATTAACACTGAATTCTAAATTTGAATTTTGTTTAAAGGGGAAATAGTAGAATAAAAAATTTAAAAACAATAGGACTGTATATAACAAATCAAGAAACATTATCTAAACTTTGGACTATATTTCATAGTGCAATTATAATATCCTTTCTTCAGTTATAACAAATTTACCACACTAATGCAAAGATTATTAATTGGGTGGGGGGAGTATATGGGATCTCTATTTTCTGCATAAACCAAAACTAGTCTAATAAAAATAATCTTTAAAAACTATAGAAGGTGGAAGAATCATACAATGTAATTTAAAAAATGATTCACAGTTTAAAGACAAAAAAGAGAGTAAGGTCATTTTATGTGGAGACAAGACACTATTGAGTAGGAAGATTTGGAATAAGTTGGTCTTATTGAAATTAAAATAAAATAATTGAAATAATAATTAATTATATAGATTAAATAGCTGATTGACACATTTGAGGAGATATTGAAAAAATTTATTCAAAACAGTGCAGAAAGAAAAGATATATAAAATGAAAGATTTCTTATGTCACCATAGGTAGAAGTGCTAATATATGTTTGAGTGGAATCTGAAAGTAAAACCCTAGAAGAGTGTCAATAATTGTTAAGAGATAATGGCTCTTAATTCAGAATTATTACAGAGTCCAATTTGGAGTTTAAGGAAATCAAATAAATATTAAGGTGTTAAAAAAAAA
>PVKH010048519.1:0-10191 GCA_004027955.1 Chaetophractus vellerosus | reverse complement strand
TCCTCAACTGCTTGAGCCACTAATTACTTTTTAATTACCAATAATTTGTTTTCATTTCTAAAATTTCCTCCTTAAATTAGCTTTGGTTGTTTTTGATAGTCTATTGTTTCTTGATCAGTTTTGTGATCCCGTATTTTATGTATTAAATATTTTATACACAGTAATGGTACCCCTGTCTGACAAATGTAATATCTGATTATCTTGGGCAGGTCTACATCTTCTTTCTACTCCCGCTGGCTGTCACCAAATGTGAATCCTTTGTTTTGTGATGTTTGTGAACGCATGTGATATGAATCTTAGTAGGTGGAAATAATGCTCCCGAATTGGAGAACTTTCATTCTGAGGTGGTTTAAATTTGATATGCCTGGAACCAGGAAGCACCCATAAACCTGACTCCACGTACCCTGGAGCCTCATAGTCACTGGACTTGCCCCTCTCAGTAATAACCGAGAACTGCTCTTAGATTAAGTCCCTTTCATGTTTCCCTCACATCTTTCCAGTCCAGCAATTTGATTTTTCACTTTATACAATATTTCATTATTTTGTGACTAAAAAGGCCTTTCAAATTTTGTACTTCATGAAATGGACTGAATAGGAGATCTGAGAAAACAATTTTCCAAAAAATGTTCAATATCCAGCCACTCTATAATTCAGTCTTTGGACAGGATTTAAATATTTACCCAAGTTTCTTGAATACACACATGTACGTGCACACACAAAACACAGGTATTAAAGAAGAATGAAAATGTTGTATGCACGAAAGAGTCCGTTAATCTCTGTAGTTGAGGGGTGGCCTATAACCAGAAAGAGCTGTACCCCAGGCCTGGAGAACCGCCTGCTTAGATGGACTTGGGGGACAGAGGGGAAGAGAGGTCATGTCTCCTAAACAAGTGCTTTTCCTGGAACATACAGAACAGACCACGCCGGGGGCCGGTGAAGTATGGAAAATATATCGGGGCATCGGTGGCCAGTGAAAGGAGGGGTGGGCATGCCACAGGGCACGATAGCAGAAGTGCTATCTCACATGTACAGGCCCTGGGTGGAGTCTTGTGGCCGTTCCCAGAAATGCTGCGACCACAGAATTCACCACTGAAAGCGCCAGGCACAAACAGATGGGGCATTTTCCTGTGAGGAATCTGATTGGAGCTCAGACGGGCAAAATATGCTAAAGTTTATTTTTCCCATTTCAAAAATGGAAAAACAAAAACCTCAGTATTCACTTACTTTTGGGACAATTACATATATTTGATAAAAGTAAATTTAGGAAGACATGCATCATGTTAAGTGAAATAAGCCAGATACACAGAGACAAATATCGTACGATCTCACTTACATTATTTCATAGTAATTAGAATAAGCCACTTCTTCGAGTCGGGGCTCCGCAGACAGGCAGCCAGCCTGGGACGGGGTGCAGAGTGGGGGGTTGATGCTAACTTGCCACAGTTTCTGTTTGGGCTGATGGAAATGTTTTGGTAATGGGTTGTGGTGATGGTAGCACAACATTGTGGATGCAATTAACATCACTGAATCATGTGCTTGAGAGTGATCAAAAAGGGAAATTTTAGGTTGAAAATAAGTTACCAGAATAACATTTTAGCAGTTAGGACTAATGCAGAAAATATAAGTATACTCCTATGACTCACTTTTATCTTTTGAAGCAAACGAAAAGAAGACAAAATAAATGATACAGTCACGTTTATATAAAATCAACGCAAACTGGAAAGCAGTCATTTCTCTACTCAGATATCAGTGAATACAGAGAAAAGAAGAAAGTATAAGTGGATTAGATCAAGATGGCACAGAATGCTGCAATGGAGGATGTAGGCCAGTTTGTATGATCATGTATCATTCAGGAACTGTAAAGAAGAGAGGGTTGTCTATGGCCTGAACTGTGATCTATGTCTGATGGCAAAGCCCCAAAATGTGTGTATCTATCAGAGGCGTTATGCCACACTTAGGGATGTGCATGTGGGGGGTTGTGGGAGGGGTGGGGGGTGGCATATGGATACTCCTGGAATCTCTGTGTAACATTTATGTAATCAACGTATCCTAAAAATGTATATAGATATGTAAAAAATAAATTAAAAATTAATTAAAAAAAAAAAAAAGATGGCACAGGGATCCCAGGCTGCAGTGTCCTTCGCCATTGCAGCTCTGTGCACGGAAGGAAAATCTGTGTTACAATACCTTCCAAAGCACACTGTGATACAAAGTAACATCTTATCAGAGGAAAAATGTCAGCGATCTACAAAATACAGGAAGCATATGCCAAAATTACGTAAGAGGAGCTCACAGAAAGCACTGCATGGAAATTAAGGCATATACCTGGAGGTGAATTCTGGCAGCAGATAAAGTGCATGGTTGGGTCAAGCCAGGCAGGTCAGATGCCTCCCACCCGCTCTCCAAAGGCACGTGGCAGGAGATGCCTGGCTGCTCCTGCGTCGGAGAGGCAGGTGCTGCTCTGGGTTGAGTCCCCTGCCCAGAGGTCTAGCATCTTTCCACAGACCCTGGGGATGGGGCTAGCACTCATAGAGCGTTCGTGTTGAATTCAAAGGTGCGCCCCTAACTGAGGATCAACAAATGTATGAGCACATCTCAACAGGCTTACTTGAAGAAATTCACAAGCAGATGCTAGAATGTATTTAGAAATACATACAATGCAGAATATCTAACATAATTTTGGAAAGAAGAACTAATATTTGAACAAATCTCAACAGGCTTATCTGAAGAAATTCACAAGCAGATGCTAAAATGTATTTAGAAATATATAGAACCCAGAATATCTAACATAATTTTGAAAAGAAGAACTAATATTTGAGCAAATCTCAACAGGCTTATTTGAAGAAATTCACAAGCAGATGCTAAAATGTTTTTAGAAATATATAGAACCCAGAATATCTAACATAATTTTGAAAAGAAGAACTAATTGGTGCTCCTGATATTAAAACTAACTATGAAGTTACAGTTATTAAAGAATGTGGTCCTGTTATAAGGATGGACATATAGATCAATGAATTGGAAAAGAAAATTCAGAAATAGTTCTCATATAAGTTTTGTCAATTGGTTTTTGAGAAAGAAACCGAGGAAGTGGGAGGGCCGACAGTCATTTTAACAAATACTTACTTAACCAACTGGATATCCATATACAAAATTAACTAAAAGTGGATATTTTATAACTATATAAAAACACTGAATTATAACTTTTCTTGTCTATGTAGGAATAGCTTTGTGACCTAGATTTAGGAAACTCATGATTTGTACAAGAAAAGAATAATAAATTGGACTTCATAAAAATTAAAATGTCTAATCTTCACAAAACATGCTAAAGAGAATGACTGGAAAAAATATTTGCAAATCGCATATCTAAAAAAAGACAAGTACTCAGAATATGTAAATATTTCTCAAAATTAGATAATAAGGAAAAAAGGCAAAACAAATGATTTGAAAAGAAATTTTACCAGAGAAAATATTCAGATGTCAAATAAACATATGAAAACATATCATGATTAATAATTTTAAAAACTTACGAGATACAGGTACACAGCTATTAGAAATTAAGAAAAAAGACTAAATCAAGAGTTGGCAACATATATAAGAATGGGAATTCTTGTACACCCCTGGTGGGGAAGAAAGGGGTACAGCCACTTAGAAAATCAGTACGGTAGTTCTGTAGGATCCAGCCTTCCCAATTCTAGGTATTTGCCCAAGAGTGATGAAAGCACATGCTTATGTAAAAGTTTTTGCACAAATGTTCATAGGAGCTTTGTTTGCAATAGCCCAAAACCAAAACAACTCAGAATTTTTTCACTAGATTAATGCACAAACAAAATGTAGTACCCATGAAAAGTAGACTATTCAGCCATTGACTTGATAGACACGATGCTTTCCTGAGTACATTCATATGTGCAAACAAGAGCTGCACTTTAAATATGTGTAGTCTATGTTATGTCTGTTTTATCTCAACAGTTTTTAAAAAAAATACAGATGCCTGTTTCCCCCAAACTGATCTATAGATTTAATGCGATACCATGCAAAATCTCAGCAGGTGTTTTCATATTAATTGACAAGCTTATTCTAAAATGTATATGAAAATGCAAAAGGCATGAAATGGCCAATCATGAAAAACTAAAACAAACCTGGTCAAGGCTTTCTATAATACCATAAGCAAGGCACTGGAAGGAGAATGCCATTCTCACGGTCAGTTCTATTTCAACAAAGTCGTCAAGCTAATTCAGTGGGGAAAGGACAGTCTTCTCAAAAATTTATTTAGGTCCATATGGAAAAAGTAAAAACCATCATACTCAAAATCAATTTGAAACGGATAATGTTCTCATTGCTGAGAACATGGAAAGTTCAACCACAGACTGGGGAAAGATTTTTGCAATTCATATAGCTGAAAAGCTGTTTGTTATCAGGATATAAAAAGGAACCCTAAAATGCAATAATAAACGACAAAGTGTCCAAGAAACGTAGCAAGAGGCTTTAACAGGTACTTCATTTACAGATGTCCATAAGCAGATGACAAGATGCCCTCACCAACCGTCAGGGAGAGTGTCTGAAAATCACAATGGCTCTGACCTCACAGCCAGCTGAATGGCTGCAAGAGCAAAGGCTGTTTCGGGGGCGGGGGGAATGGCGAATGCCACATCCACCCGCAAGATCGGAGCTCCTTGGAAAGACCTGTGTACAGTCCATAAGACTCAGGTATTCTCCTCGTGGGCATTTAGCCGCGGGCAATGAAAACATGTCAGCAAACAAAACGATTACCAAAATCTTAAGCGCAGCAACTTTCAGAATTTTCAAATACAGAAAGAAATTGAAATGTCCACTAACAGGTGAATGGATAAGTAAAGTATAACATATCTACACATTGGAGTTCCACTCAGCATAAAATACGAAGAGACACTAACCAACAGGGAACAATTAGGGGCTTCTTGAAAGCGCTATGCTGAGCCTTAGAGGCCAGACACACGTGTGCATACTGCATAAACCACTTACCTGGCGTTCTAGGAAAGGTACCAACACCCGCAGAGGTGGAGGAAATCTGATGGTTGTCTGGAGTGGAGTTCAGGGATTAACTGCAAATGGGCAACAGGGAAAATTCTGAGTTAATGGAAATATTCTACATCTTGATTAGTATGGTTACGTTTGTCAAAACTCATTCACCTGTACACTTAAAAAATGTGCATTTGTATATAAATCATAGCTGAACGGAATTGATTTAACAAGAAAAATTAGAGACATAATAATCAAACTGAAGCAGCTCTTGATGACCAAAGTTGGAATAAATTGAGCAACAAAGTAAATAAGAATAGTATCAAATTGTAACTCCAAAAAATAAAGAAACATCCAAGAGTCCCTACTGGTATGAATAAATGATTGAATAAATACATAAATAGAAGGAAGGAGAAATTCCTTACAGAAGAATTTCATATAACTGTAGAAGGAACAAGAGAAATAGAAAATCACCATTGAGATGCATCAGAAATCTTTGTTTCAACCAACACCCTCTGATAAATGTTAGATGAGTGGTCATGGTATTAGAGAGAAATAGAACACTTCTTGTACACGAATTCTTCCATACCTCTCCCTCCAGGAAATGGAGCTTGTACCCCTCCACTTGAATGAGGCCCAGACTTGGGGCCTTCGTTCTGCAAGTAGACTGCAAGCAGAGCAAGGACCGGAGAACGGTAACTAGAGAGTGCAGAGCCAGACCTCGGGGTTTAGCTCCAGCTCCACCAGCTAGCAGCTGAGACTGGGGGACAAGTTACTTATGTTTGCTAAAATAGGGACAATAATGCTGCTTTTCCATACAGTTACTATAAAATTAAATAAGATGGCATTTATAAAGTGCTTAGCACATCGCCTAAACCAAGTAAGCCCCACGGAAATGTTTGCGATTATTACTATACTCAGTTCCCTTACCAAGAGCTAAGTCTCAGAGTGAGAACTGATTTTCAATATTTGAAAACAGGTATGCTGGTTGCATTGTCTAATTATCTATTGGCTAATTTCAAGTTGAAAAGACAATGCACTTTTCAAAATGAAGGGCCAAAAATAATTTTCCCAATTATTTGAAACCATATGGATTAGCCAAAGGGGTGCTGATGCAAAGTACCAGAATCTGTTGGTTTTTATAAAGGGTATTTATTTGGAGTAGAAGCTTACAATTACAAGGCCCTAAGAGTCCAATTGAAGGTGTCTTAAGAGGTACTTTCTCACCAAAGCCTGTTACCACGTGTTGAAGAAAGATGGTTGCTGATTTCTGAGAGGTTTCAGCCTTCTTCCTCATAAGGCTCCATGGGCCCAGCTTCTTCTGATCTCAGCTGTAGCTGGAGGGCTCATTTCTTTCTGTGCCTTCTCAGCTGCTCAGGGCTCTGGTCTCTTCAGCTACAAGTTATCAGGTGAATGGCTCAGCTCTCCCTGGGGCTTTAGCTGTTTGAGACTTCTCCTTCCTGTCACATGGCAGGACAGAAATGACCAAGCTCTCTCTCTCCTCTTCCGTGTCTTCTGTGTGTCTTCTTGAATGAGTTTCTATCAGCCCACCAAGTGGGCGGCAACTTAACTTGAGTTACACCCTACTGACCTGTTCTAATCAGAGCCCTAATCAAAGACGTCTCATCTGAATCTAATGCAATCAAAGGGATCCCGCCCAGTTGCAAACATAATCTCTTTTTGAAATTCATAAATAATTTCAAACTGCCATGCTATATATGTTTTTTAATTTAATAAAGTATATCATTCATACATGATACATGAGCATAAATAAACAATAAATATGTAGTGAAAGTTATGAATTTACAAAACAAACATGCGTAACATCATACAGAGGTCCCAGACATCACCCCACCACCAACACATTCACAACATTGTTGTGAAACATTTGTTACAAATTATGAAATAATATCATCAAAATATTACTAACTATAGTAATATCTTACATTTGGTGTATTTTCCCCCACCCCACCCTATTCTTTTTTATATATGTTTTTTATTATAAAAGTTGTGAACTTACAAAACAAACATGCACATGTGGTAGTAGTCTGATGATATTAATTCATAATCTGTAACAAATGTTCCACAACAGTGTGGTGTGTCGGTGAAGGGGCAGTGTATGGGAATTCTACACATATGTTTTGCTTTTTTCAACTATCCAGCATTTTATGCAATGGCTTGGCATTCAATTGTTCTTTCTTGTTTTCTCAACCTTATGAACTGAACACTGAGCAATATTTCTCACCATGAAAGTGTTCAGTGTTCTCATGGAGTTTTTGCACGTTATTTCATAAGTAATTCATTAAAATTCAATTTTCTTCAAATCCTTCTCAATTATTTCAGTATAGAAACACTGACACTGCAGCAATAACGTCATTCAATAGCTAATTGCAATAATCAAATTTATACAAATCCCAAATATATAAGCCAAAGTAAGTGTAAGAACAGCTTAGAATGCATTGCACGTCACCTAGCACAGGTACTGCATAGAAAATTCCAGCTCTAGTTAGTATCAGAGCAGCCTCCACTGGGAGTCACATAACCAGAGGATGGTACTTTTCTGCAGAATTTTCACAATTTTGCAATTAAACTTTATACCTCTGCCAAGTACCCATTTTGTACCATAGTACTTAAAAAATAAGCAAACAATCAGAAAGTATATTTAAAGAAATTTTGTAATCACCAGTAAGTGAGAGGTCTCTCTCTTTGAAAACTAAATGAAACTGGCTGGCAATAATTAACCTCGGAATCTGTACATGTTGTACTTAGATTCAGACAGCTCCTAATTGCTGCACATGGCAGTGCTAAATCCGCTGTACCATCTTTGTAATCTATTACCTCTTAACATTTGAATAATACTATTCTTAACTATAAACAATCACTTATTATAAAAAACAAAGTAGGCAGAAAGAAAAACTATACCCAAATAGATGCATTATAAACCTTTGTTTAAAGTCAGTCTTTGGCCACGCAACCTCTCCCCCCTGAAATTACCAATAATAATTAAGAGGGAAAATCTGCAGCAATACTAGAATTTAAAGAAAGCTGACTTTAAAATGCCAGAAACTGAGTGTTTCTGCCAGATGAATAGAAGTTTGGAAAAGAGAGATGAAAATCTATTGAATATATAATTAAGTGACCAGAATTGACTTATACCTAACCTAGCCAAGAAATTTTTGAAAATTACTGTAAAAGTTTTTTAGTACCCCAGGTCTGTAGTCAAAGCATTTGGGGGATAAGGAGGAGGTTGTTGTACCCAGACCCAGATCCAGAAGAAGAAACTCGATGGCTGATAAGTCCCCAGGTGATTCTGATGTATGTTCCAATCTGAGAAAAGCACACTAGAAAAATGTTTTCACTGATATTTTAATAAATGGTTTATCTCATATTGAGATGGATGTATAGTAAAGAAGGAACTTAAAGTGGTCTTTCCACGCTGTCTTTCAAGTCTACGCTAAACAAAAGGACAGGTAGACGTGGTTACCAGGTAGACTTGGGCCTGGGTGCAAAGCACCTGGAGCCGCAGGACCCGGTTTTCTATTAGTCCACAGAAAAGCTAAAGGCTGGAGATGAAAGGACCTAAATTAGATGAGCGACAAGGACAATGGGCCAAAGGCAAAAGCTCGTGAAGTGCACATGGCGCATATTTGGCAAGAATTTGTGGGTCACTGGTCCAAGTATGTGGAGGAGCTTCTCTTTGGGGTCACTGGATAGACGATCGAGGGGCTGAGCACAGAGTGGGTGCTCAGTAAGTGATGGATGAACTGAAGCCAGTTTGTTAGGACAGGGAATAGAACTCTGTCGGTGTCTGTGTCTCTTCTGGGAGGGCCACCTTGGCCAAGAATGACTGGACCCAGACAGAGCCGAGTCCAGCTTTGATACTATTCACTCCTTTTGATCATTCTTCCTACCTCTTCTAACTGAAGACTCCAAACGCCATTAGAACACGTCTGTTATAATGTTGGCACAACAGGCTGTATTCCCCAATCTCAGTTTTAGGAAATATCCTTGAAGATGCACAAAGAATCCTTACTGTGTTGTAAGATAAGTAAGCCTGGTTGCAGATTTTTGCACATTTTGCAGATTTATTTTTTACTACTTGCTTTGTCTTCACAAGTAATATTTACCTGTTTATGTGACTATGATGTGATTCCTAAAATAATCAGAATAAGCAATAGGAAATAAATAATAAAGTAATGATTTATTGTGTAACCTTTACATAATCCCAGACATGGGGCAGCAGTAATGATTGTAGGATTGAAATAGCAGTGGGAATGGTAGGGCAGGGCTACCCCCCAAAGAACTCAAGAAGTGTAGCAAATTGGCAGCCTGAAGTGAAATCTGCACCAAATATTACTGGAGTAAGCACAAAGTTTAAATATTTTAATGAGTCATTTTTAGTGCTTTTAGGGAATTAATGAACTCTCAGTGTTTTACTTGATGTATTTAAGATACCTCTTGGTCATCTAGTGCCATTTGACACAAAAAAAGTCTACTTTTTTCTCCAGTCCCTCTTGATTTTGAAGTGTATCTTATTATTTCAGACTCATTGTATTGTTTACTTTTTTTATTTTTATTTTTTATTGTGGGAAGCCAGCACTCAACTACTGAGCTACTTCGATTCCCCTGTGCTGGTTTCTCTCTTTCTTTCTCTCTCTTTTTTCATTTGTTTGCATGTTGTTTGTTTTCTGCTACTGCCATTTTTAGGAGGCACTTGGGACCAAACCCGGGACCTCCCATGTGGGAAGCAGGCGCCCAACTGCTTCAGCCACATCTGCTCCCATATTGTTTACTTTTGTAAGTTAGCATTTTTAACCTTCTGTTGTAGGATTTAAGCTAGGCAAAATCTAAAGCTTTCCCTCTATTTATGGACATAGAAAAATTTATTTAGTGCCTTCTGCGTGCTATATATTATCTCATTATATTTCCTTTATCTTCTTCTGTTGTCGCAGCATATCTTCCCTGGATTTGTGTAGTCTGCCTGGTGCTCACTGGGAGTTTCATAACGTAATGAGTTCATTGGTGTTGGAATGTTAAGTGAACAGAACAAACACCAGTGCATGAGCCAAACAATTTCTTTCCCTCATCCTTACCTCCTAGTAAAATAGATAGCAAACAAGCAGATGAAATACATATATTTCAGAATGTCAGCTGATGATAAGTTCAATGAAGAAAAATAAAACTAAGTGGAGAAAT
>PVKH010048518.1:0-10191 GCA_004027955.1 Chaetophractus vellerosus | reverse complement strand
CAATTTTTCTAATTGGACAACTTTTTGAGACACAAACTCAAGGTTTAAAATATAGATAAGTCATCCCATATTGATATGCTATGCCAGGCTATTTGATTTCAGAACTTCAGCTGACTTTGGGTCTGGTAGTGTGACCTCGCTTTGTACTGAACAAATTTCATTGGCAGGTCACAGAAATATGCACCAGATCCAGTGTGGTGCTGTCCGTGGCTCTTTTTTCTTCCTGATCTAGAACACCTCATCAATGAAAGTGGGACCAGTTTACATTTCCCCAGATATGAATGGAGCTGCATGTGGAAATCTGAATATGTGCACTTTATTCCCTTAATTTTTGTTTATTAACAACTTTATTTCAAATTCACAAAAATAAAAGAACAATACCCACTGGATTTTGCCTAATTCTAAATGCTAGAGGGTCTCAAGGCTCTAACTACGGATCCTTGCTCTTCTGCAACAAGTTCCATGGTAATCTCCTACCACCGCAGGGCTGTAAGCCCCTCCCATACTGAGGACCCCTGAGTTTTCCTCTAAACTTCAACTCCATACGCTCCATCCTCGGTGAATGACAAAGACACCTCTCACTTAACATTTCCAAAGTGTATTCATGAATTCTCCTTCCCCAGTGTCCCTCATCTCCGTAAATGGCACCATCCATAAACTAGTTGCTCAGCCCTGACTCCTTTCTCTCTCACAATCGCATCCAGTCCATCCTGAAGTCCCATCAGCTCTGCTTTCAGCATCAACGCAGGATCCAACCATTTCTTGCCACCTCCTCCATTAACTTCTAGTTCAGTGCTGTCCAACAGAATTATAATGCGAGCCAAAAATGCAATCCACATATGTACTTTTAGATTTTCTTGGAACCACGTTTAAAAAGTAAAAAGTAGCAGGTGAAATTAATTTTGGCAATATATTTTATTTAACCCAACATAATCAAAATATTTTTATTTCCACAGTAATCGGTGTTTTTTAAAATCATCAATGAGATTTTTTTCCCCACCGTCTTTGAAATCCAGTATGTATTTTACACTCATGGCACATCTCAGTTCGGACCAGCCACATTTTAAGTCCTCCGTTTCTCCCGCGGCCTCCACATTGATAGTCTAAGCAACCTTCATCTCTAGTCTGAATTACTGCAATAGTCTTCCTGTCTCCACTTTTGCTTCCCCGAAGGCATTTTTTTCCACAGAACAACCAGAGTAAATCTGTCAGATCATGGTCACGTCCCTTTTCAAAACCTTCGATGGTTTCCCACTGACCTGGGAATGAAATCAAAGATCCTCTCCACGGCCTAAAAACCATGCTCGCCTTCCTCTCACCCGCCGCCTCTCCTTCCCTTGGTTGCCTCACCTCCACCCTCCTTGCTGTCCAAGTCTGTCAAACAAGCCCCCAGGCCCTTTCCACTTGCTGATCCCCCTGCCCAGAACTCTCTGACCTCAGCTTCTTCTTGTCCACTCCGCTTCTTCTTGTCCCGGCCATGAAGTCCCTTCAAAGCCCCCAGGCTTCTCACTGGCTGCACACCCTGTGGGCTGCAGGAGTCTGGGGGAGGAGGACTTCCCCAGCTTGCTGCTGTCCCAACCCTCCCGCTGCTGGTGCTGCAGGGTAGGCTAGAAACTCCGTCGAGTTCCCTGGCCATGCCTGGAAAGAAGCACAGGTCCACTCTGCCCTCAGAGCCCCAGGTTTATGCAGCTGACTCTCGTCAGCCCAGGGTTGTGACCCTGGGTGGGCCAGGTGGGTGGCAACAGGGTGCAAGATCATTGTGAGGGATCTTATTTCTTCCTGGCATTCCCCTCTGACTCTCGCCCTTCACCACCCAGATCTTCTGAGACTACGATTTAGACCTTGATCTTGAAAGCTCTCAGTGCTACTGGACACTGGGGCTTGGGGGCAGGAAAGGTTAACATCTCAGCATTTGTATCTTGCCATTTTAAACAGGTATTTCTAAGAAAAGGTATTTACCAGACCTCAACAACAAAATAAGAGGGCCTAAGATGATCAGTAATGTGGCGTTTTACAAATTCACTTCTGGTTTCATTACCCATGGTTTCCATGTGCAGCGGGGCAAGCCCTGCCTGCACCTTCCCGACCTCTAATTGGAAACCACACCCACGTGCTGACGGCTCCTGCATGGTTTCCCACAGATAGACCTGCAGGTCTGCAGGGCTCCAGACCTCTCACCAAAGCATATTTATGACAAGTGCAAATCAATACCAGGGAGGGCAGGAGGGGCTGGGTTTGAGGCTGCCAGAGAGATTCACACAGGTTTGTAAGCTGGTGCTCTCTGTGAGGTTACTGCCCACCCAAGTTTGCCTGTATGTTTGCTTATTGCACTTTTTACATCTAAATTATTTTACTTCTTTTATTAAATTCTAACTAGCATTATGACATCTTAGAAGTGCTCCCACAGAATCCTGAGGCTTCTAGGAACCTGGCTGGAAGCCACTGGACTAAAATATTAGCAGTATTATCATGGTTAGATAAACGGAAAAAGTTTGTGTTCTTTGTCCCCATCTTTAGTTTTTGGCTCTTCTAAAATGAGCCTGCATAATTTATATTGTTTGTTTAAGCCAAGAAGAAATCAGTGTGATAAAAACTCCTGACCCTGTGGATTCTGCTAACTTTAGTATCCCATGCACTTTGCTCTCTCCTGGCCACTGAATAGTTGCTTAAATAAGGAGGTAAGAGATGTGTCGGGGGGGCCGGCTGTAGCCCAGTGGAAAGGGTGCTGGTTCACCACATGGGAGGCCCCGGGTTTGGTTCCTGGAGGCCTCTCTGAGTGGGCAGACCGCCTTGAGAGGGCAAGCCGCCTGCGTGATGAGCTGACTTGGTGCGTCACCGCAACGGGGGGAGACAAGCAGACACAGAAGAACGCAAAACTGAACACAGCAAGAGCAAGCAGAAAGGGGGGGATATGTAACAACAACAACAAAAAGAGATGTGTCGGGGGGTGAAACTTACCTGCACTCCACCAGCCCCACCATTTTCCAGGCTGAGTGATGTAGGAGAGTATGACAGGAATCACAGTCTGAGTGATTCCAGGAGGATATTTGGAAGAACTTCCTCAGTAAAAGTAGTAAGACAACATGGGTATGTAGAGCATAGTGAAACCTCATGTGAAATATGAATATGGGAAATGTTACCTATATAAGACTGCTTTTCTTTGAAACTGAACAAATGTATGTTAATGTTACAAGATGTTAATATCAGTCCAAAAAAAATCATGCTAAGTGAAAGAAACCAGGCACAAAGCACTACATATTGTATGATTCCATTTATATAAAATGTTAATATAAATCAATTTTTAAAGATGGAATTAGATTAGTGACTATGTCGGGCTGGGGAAGGATAGAGGGATTGAGAGGTGACTGTTAAGTGGTGTTGAGTTTTTCTTTTTGGGGTAATGAAATTGTTCTAAAACTTTTTGTGGTAATAAATGCACAACACTTTGATTATGCTAAAAGCCATTGATTGTACACTTCGGGTGGACTGTATGGTATGTGAATATACCTCAATAAAATTGCTTTTTTAAAAAATAGTAGTTCAAATGGTTGAGCGCCTGCTTCCCACATATGAGGGCCTAAAAAAAAGGTAGTAGGACATTAGATGTAGTTCCCAAGCAGGCAGGGTGAGTCCTTGGGGGAATTTAAACAGGACTAGAGCAAACCAATGACAGTCAGGAAACCCCATGTACCAGGAAGACATCACTGACACATAACAGGTAGCAGCAGGCAGCACTGATGGGCCCTCTTCCCCACCCCCATTATGAGTTCTAGCTCATTATCATCAAATCAGCCCATCATGGTCCTGTCAAAGGCCTAATGCCCTCCTACACTACCACCTGCTTTCTGCCAGCATCCACCTGGCCTATCACTCTCAGAGATGGACCCAGCTATGCAGCACCAAATCCATACATTTACAAATGTGCTCTGTGGAACAGAAAGAGCTCAGAAGTACTTCAGAAGTGGTATCACTGTTGTCCAGCTCTTAGGAAGTATAAGGACAAACTAGCTATTCTTTCAAGGTACCATTGGGCCCACATGTCTTCTTTCTGCCCTACTATTCAACACATTCTATATTTACTTTAAAATAGAGTCAGTCCTCTTAGAGTTTATAAAAAGCTCCTTGCTTGCTATTTTTGCTGACAAAGCTGTACTAGTAGCTTGTATACATATTCCCCAACCACATGCTTTAATTTCAAGATATATAACTAACAGACAACACTGAGAATTTTATGAACCTTTTCTACTCCTCCCCCCCTTCTCTAACCCCATGCCCTCCACCAATTAATCTAATCCTAGAATCTCAGATTAGAAAATAACTTGGTAATCTCCTAGTACAGTCCCTCACTGATTCTTGAATCCCCTGAAAAATGGTCATCTCTGCTTGAACCTCACCCACCCCATGTCAGCCCCGCTGACTGGCACCCCATTCCTTTTTTCAGACAGTTATAAACTGAAAGATTTACCTTATGTGGGATCAAATTCCACAGATTCGCCTTCCCAACTATGCAATTCCTAACTCCAAAATATTCTGAAATATAAAATGTTTTTTGTAACTCCTTTGACAGCAAAATCTACTTGAAGCAGTGTGAGGCTATTTATACTCTTTGTTTACCCCATCAAATGATTCACTCTGTTTGATTATGAGTTACTGCCCCAGAACCCAGTTGGGGTGTTACATAATATACAACATATGCACCATATATCTCTCCAAAATTCAAAAATTATGAAAAGTTTTGTATCTGCTTCTGTAAACATGATATTTAGGCCTTCTATATACTAATTTTTATAACCCTTTCATTGGCTAGTTTTAAATTTGGTTGCAAAGCAATTTATTTTTTTCAGGTGATCTATAATTAAATTAAAGTCTCCTACTATTTGTTTATGTTTCTGTTTTTTCCTGTATATACATAATTTTAGCTTTTATAAGTGTTGTGCTTTGTTATTTGGTGCATATATAGTTATGATTGTTATATCACACCTTGTGAGCTATTAATATTATGCTGATAAAAAGACAGACAAAAATAAGATATGACATATGAAAGCCAAAGAATAAAATGGTGGAAGGAAATAATGCATTTACAGTAATAACATTGAATGTGAATGGATTAAGCTCCCCAAGCAAAAGATATAGACTGACAGAATGTATAAACAAAAAAACATGAGCCATCCATATGCTATCTACAAGAGACCCACGATAGATCCAGGGTTACAAATCAGCTGAAAGGGAAAGGTTGGAAAAAGATATTCCATACCAAAAGTAACCAAAAAAGAGCAGAGGTGCTTATACTAATAGATAAAATAGTCTTTAGATGCAAAAAAGTTAGATGCAGAAAGCCACAATATATTAATAAAAGGAATAATCCACCAGCAAGAAGTAACAGTTATAAATATCTATGCACCTATCTAGGGTGCCCCAAAATATATGATGCAAGCTCTGGAAAAACTGAAGGGATAAATAGGAATCTCTATAATAATATTTGGAAACTTCAACATGCCACTCACATCATTAGATAGAACAACTAGACAGAAGACCAACAAGGAAATAGTGAACCTGAACAATATGATAAACAAGCTAGACCTAACAGACATACACAGAATGTTGCATCCCAGATCAGTGGGTTATACATTCTTCTCAAACACTCCTGGATCTTTCTCCAGGATAAACCACATGTTGGATCACAAGGCAGGTTTCAATAAATACAAAAGATAGAAATTATACAGAGCACATTCTCAGATCATAATGGAATGAAACTGGAAATCAATAATAGACAAGAAGGGGAAATTCACAAATGTATGGAGGCTAAACAACACATCCTAAGGAATCAGGGGGTCAAGAAGAAATTTTGTAAGAGAAATTAGCAAATATCTTGAGATGAATGAAAATGAGAACACAACTTACCAAAACTTATGGGATACAGCAAAGGCAGTGGTGAGAGGGAATTTTATAACCCTAAATACCTATATTTAAAAAGAAAGAGCTAAAATAAAAGACCTATCTGAACACATGGAGGAACTAGAAAAAGAACAGCAAACCAATCCCAAAGCAAGCAGAAGGAAATAAATAATAATGATTAGAGCAGAAATAAGTGAAATTGAGAACAACAGCAAAACACAATAGAGAAAATCAACAAAACCAAAAGCTGGATCTTTGAGAAGAAGAATAAAATTGACAAACCCTTAGCTAGAATAGCAAAGAAAACCAGAGAAGATACCAAAAAAATAAAATAAGAAATGAAAGGGTTGACATTATGACTGACCCCACAGAAACAAAAAGGGTCATAAGAGGATATGAGAAACTGTATGCCAACAAATTAGACATTTGTTGGAATTTGAAATGGATAAATTCCTAGAAACATGCAAACAACCTGCATTGACTCTACCAGAAATACAACAACTCAACAAACCAATCACATTTAAAGAGACAGTCTTCAAAAATCTCTCAACAAAAAAGGGTCCAGGACCAGATGGCTTCACAGGTGAATTCTACCAAGCATTTTAAAAATATTTAACACCAATCCTATTTAAACTCTTCCAAAAAAAATTGAAGAGGAAGGAAAATTACCCAACACATTTTATGAAGCCAACATCACCCTAACACCAAAGCCAGGTAAAGACACTACAAGAAAAGAAAATTACAGACCAATTTCTCTAATGAACATAGATGCAAAAATTCTCAACATAAACTTGCAAACAGAATTCAACAGCATATTAAAATAATTATCTTATGCAACCAAGTGGGATTTATTCCTGGTACACAAGGTTGGTTCAACACAAGAAAGCCAATTAATGTAATACACCACACGAACAAATTGAAGGAAAAAACCACATGATCATCTTGATTGACATAGAAAAGGCATTTGACAAAATCCAGCATCCTTTCTTGATAGAAATTCTTCAAAAGATAAGAATAGAAGGAAAGGTCCTCAATATGATAAAGAGCATATATGAAAAACCCACAGCCAACATTGTACTGAATGGGGAAAGTTAAAAGCTTTCTCTCTAAGATCAGGAACAAGACAAGGATGCCCACTGTCAAAACTGTTATTCAATATTGTGCTAGATGTTCTAGCTAGAGCAATCAGACAAGAAAAAAGTAAAGGACATCCTAATTGGAAAAGAGGAAGTAAAACTCTCACTATTCATGGAAGACGTGATCTTATATTTAGAAAACCCTGAGGGGCCGGCTCAATAGCCCAGTGGATAGGGCGCCGGCATACCACATGGGAGGCCCTGGGTTCGATTCCCGGGGACCTCTCCTAGCGGGCAGACCGCCTTGAGAATGGCAAGCCACCATGGGCGGGCCAGAGCCGCCGTGGGCAGGGCAAAAAACTGCCACGGACAGGGCAAGAGCCGCCACGGGCAGGGCAGGTCGCCCGCAGATGGAGCGCAGCCAGCCACCCGCGAACTGAAAGCAGGCCGTGAACGGACGCAGAGACCGCCCACAAGCGGGGAAAGCTGCGCCTGTGCAGTGACCACTCTCGGCACGTCGCCGCAGCGGGGGGAAGGGGAGATATGTAATAAAATAAATAAATCTTTAAAAAAAAAAAAAGAAAACCCTGAAATGTCTATGACAAAGCTACATGAGCTAATAAGTTCAGCAAAGTGGTAGGATACAAGATCAACACGCAAAAATCAGTAATGTTTCTATATACTAGTATTGAGCAATCTGAGGAGGAAATCATGGGGAAAAAAACATTTACAATAGTAATAAAAGACTCAAATACTTAGGAATCAATTTAACCAAAGAAGTACAGGACCTATATTCAGAAGGAAAAAAAAAATGCTAAAAGAAATCAATGAAGACCTAAACAAATGGAAAGACATTCCATGTTCATGGAATGGAAGGCTAAATATCATGAAGATGTCAATCCTATCCAAACTGATTTATAGATTCAATGCAATACCAATCAAAATCCAAAAAAAAAAAAAACACTTCACAGAAATAGAAAAGGCAATTACCAAATTTATTTGGAAGGGAAAGTGTACCCGAATAACCAAAAACATCCTAAAAAAGAAGATCGATGTGGGAGGAACTTACTGCCTGACCTTGAAACATTACAAAGCTACAGTGGTCAAAACAGCATGGTATTGGCATAAAGATAGACACACTGATAATTGGAATAGAATTGAAAGTCCAGAAATAGATCCTCACCTCTTCAGACAACAGGTTTTTGACAAACCTACCAAGAACATGTTAACAGTACAAAACAGTCTCTTCAACAAATGGTGCTGGGAGAACTGGATATCCATAACCAAAAGAGTGAAAGAGGACCCCTATCTCACTCCCTATACAAGAATCAACTCAAATTGTATCAAAGACCTAAATATGAAAGCCAGGATCATAAAACTACTAGAAGAAAATTCAGGGAAACATCTTCAAGATTTTATGGTAGGTTGTGGTTTCTTGGACCTTACACCTAAAGCATGAGCAACAAAAGAAAAAAAATAGACAAATAGGACCTCCTCAAAATTAAACATGTTTGCACCTCAAAGGACCTTGTCAAAAGGGTGAAGAAGCAGCTGACTCAATTGGAGAAAATATTTGGAAATCACATATCCAATAAGGGTTTAATATCCATTGTATATAAAGAAATGCTACAGTTCAATAATAAAAAGACAATACAATTAAAAACTAGGCAAAATATTTTATAGACATTTATCCAAAGAAGAAATACAAATGCTGAAAAAATACATGAATAAATGTTCAACATCACTAGCAATTAGGGAAATGCAAATCAAAGGTACAATGAGATATCATTTCACACCTATTAGAATGGCCACTATTAAAAAGACAGAAAACTACAAGTGTTGGAGAGGCTGTGGAGAGAAAGGAATGCTTATTCTCTTTTGGTGGGAATGTAGAATGGTACTGCCACTGTAGAGGACTGTCTGGCAGTTCCCAAGGAAGCTGAATAAAGATTTCCCTGGGACCTGGAAATACCACTACTACGTATATACCCAGAAGAACTGAGAGCAGTGACATGAACAGACATCTGCACACCAATGCTCATAGCAGCATTATTCACAATTGCCAAAAAATGGAAACAACCCTGGTGTCCATCAACCAATAAATGGATAAATAAATTGTGATGTATACATACAATGGAATATTATGCATCTGTAAGAAGAAATGAAGTCATGAAGTATATGACAATATGGGTGAATTTAGAGGATATTATGTTGAATGAAGCAAGCCAGACACAAAAGGTAAATACTGTATGCGCTATTAATGAGATAAATTTATTGGAGTTAATAACTTAAATATGGGTCACCATAAAATAGAATGAGGTTAGGCAAGCAGGTGTAGCTGAGTGGTTGAGCACCTGCTTCCCATGTGCAAGGTCCCAGGTTCAATCCCCAGCACTTCCAAAAAAAAATAGAACGAGGTTAGAGAATGGAAAGCTGAGGGTTAATCTGTGCAGAATAGGTAAAAAAATAAAATAAAATAAATAAAATTTGGAAATGAATAGAAATGGTGAAAGCACATTATAGTGTTTGTAACTAGCAGTGCTAATATATGGGTATGATAGAGGTTGAAAGGGAAAGTCTAAGGTCATGTATATTACAAGAAGGAGAACTAAAAAATGTAACATGGGACTGTATAACATAGGGTAACCTCACATGAAATATGAATATGGACGATATTGTATATATAAGACTGTTTATCTTTGAAACTGAACAAATGTACATTAATGTTATATGATGTTAATATTAGGCAAAAATACAACCAAAGCAATATACGGTCAGTAGTGTATAGTAATATATCAATAATTTTCTATTAAGGGTGAAAAAAAAAGGAACTATACTAAGTGAAAGAAACTAGGCAAAAGATACTAAGGGGTATAGCTTTTTGTTTGTCTGTGCTTTTTATTTATTAATTTATTATTATTATTGGAATAATGAAAATGCTCAAATAATGATTAAAGTGATGAACGCACAACTATGTGGTTATACCAAATACCATTGATTGAGCCCTTTGGATGGATTGTATGCTTTATTAGTATGTATGAAAAAATTGATTTTTTAAAAAGATAACGACCTGTGCTTTCTTTATTAGCACTTGCTCCATATACCTTTGAACATCTTTTTATTTTCAATCTTTATGAAACACTTGGTTTTGGCTAAGTCACTTGCTTGAGTACATTTATATGATTGACTTTGGCCAGGGATACAGTCTGGATTTTTTTTT
>PVKH010048517.1:0-10192 GCA_004027955.1 Chaetophractus vellerosus | reverse complement strand
CTGGGGCCCAGCTAGATAGCTCAGTGGATAAGAGCGCGCTGGGGTACCACATGGGAGGCCCCGGGTTCAGTTCCCGGGGACCTCTCCGAGCGGGCAGACGGCCTTGAGGAGGGCAAGCCGCCGTGGGCAAGGCAAGTAGCCACCACGGGCAGGGCGGAGCCCCCACGGGCATGGCAAAGTCACCCATGAAAAGCGGAGCTGCCTCCTGTGAACCGCGGAAGCTGGCAGCCCGCAAAAAACATGGAGGACTGTTGCCTGTAAAACATGGAGTGGAGCCGCCTGTGAAAACGGAATGGAGCCACCCACGAACGAAGCGAGCTGCCTCCGCGGAGGGCCGACTCGGTGCATCGCCGCAAAGACGGGGGGAGACAAGAATCAGACATAGAAAAACACAGAAGAATGGACACACAGCAAGAGCAAGCAGAAGGGGGGGGGATATGTAATAATAATAAAAAAAGACATTAATCTGAATTTCCAGGAATACTATAAAAATAGCTGAAAATTACAGAATGCATTTAAGAATATTTAATAAAAACAGTTTAACTGAAAATTACATAGATCTAATATAATTCACTTACCCATTTTTATAAGTTACAAACACAAAAATAAAGCTGATTCTAATACCTTAATTTCTTTTACCATGTTATAACATGTAACTAAATGCTACTACGAAGCTATCTTTTTAAAAGATAGTATTTATTAATTGTATATGCATACATTCAACTATGGTGTTTGGCTTTTTGAATAATTAATTAAATCATGATATAAATTAAAAATAAGACTTGTACTTCATATTTCTTTATCTTGTACATTTAATAATTGAAAATATAAGCAATTAAAAACTAAAAAGAAAACACAGCTGAATAAAAACATACATTTCTCAATTGGATGTACTGGATATACAAATTCTTTTTGAATCACACAATATGTTATACAATATATTTGGTTCATAGTAAGGCAATCATACAGTATTTGTCCTTTGGCGCCTGGCTTGCTTCGCTCAACATAATATTCTCCAGGTTCATCCATGTTGTCATATGCTTTACGACTTCATTCCTTCTTACAGCTGCATAATATTCTATCGTGTGAACACACCACAGTTTGTTTATTCATTCATCGGTTGATGGACACCTGGGTTGTTCTCAATTTTTGGCAATCGTGAATAATGTTGCTATTCACTGATTTATAGATTCAATGCGAGACCAATCAAACTTAGGTGTGCAGGTGTCTGTCTGTGTCATTGCTCTCAGTTCTTCTGGGTATATACCCAGTAGTGGAATTGCAGGGTCACGTGGCAAATCTATATTCACCTTCTGTAGGAACTGCCAAGCAGTCATCCACAGTGGTTGTACCATTCTGCATTCCCACAAACAGTGAAGAAGTGTTCCTATCTCTCCACATCCTCTCCAACACTTGTAGTTCTGTCTTTTTAATAGTGGCCAATCTGATAGCTGTGAAATGAGACCTCATTGTAGTTTTGATCTGCATTTCTCTAATCATAGTGATGTTGAGCATTTCTTCATGTGTTGTTTTTTTTTTTTTTTTTTTTGCCATTTGTATTTCTTCCTTGGGCAAATGTCTATTCAAGTCTTTTGCCCATTTTTTAATTGGGTCGTTTGTCTTAATTGTTGAGTTGTAACATCTCTTTATATATCCTGGATATTAAACCCTTATCAGATGTGATTTCCAAATATTTTCTCCCATTGAATTGGCTGCCTTTTCACCCTTTTGACAAAGTCCTGGGAGGTGCAAAAGTGTTTAATTTTGAGGAAATCCCATTTATCTATTTTTCTTTTGTTGCATGTGCTTTGGATGTAAGGTCCAAGAAACCACCACTTACCACAAGGTCTTTAAGATGTTTCCCTACATTTCCTTCTAGTAGTTTTACGGTCCTGGCTTTTATATTTAGGTCTTTGATGATGTTGAATTGATTCTTATATAGGGAGTGAGACAGGGGTCCTCTTTCAGTCTTTTGGTTATAGATATCCAGTTGTCCCAGCACAATTTGTTGAAGAGACTGTTTTGTCCATTAACATTAACTTGGTAGGTTTGTCAAAAACCAGCTGACTGTATAGGTGGATTCTCAATTCTATTCCCCTGATCAACGTGTCTCTCTTTATGCCAGTACCATGCTGTTTTGACCACTGGAGCTCTGTAATATGTTTCAAGGTCAGGCAGTGAAATTCCTCCCATGTCACTCTTCTTTTTTAGAATGCTTTTGGCTATTTGGGTGCACTTTCCCTTCCAAATGAATTTGATAATTGCCTTTTCTAATTCTGTAAAGTAAGCTGTTGGGGTTTTGATTGGTATTGCGTTGAATCTATAAATCAGTTTGGGTAAGATTGACATCTTCACAATATTTACTCTTCCAATCCATGAACATAGAATGTCTTTCCATTTGTTTAGGTCTTTTAAAATTTCTTTTACCATTGTTTTGTAGTTTTCTGCATATAGGTCCTGTACTTCTTTGGTTAAATTAATTCCTCGGTATTTGAATCTTTTTGTTGCTACTGTAAATGGAATTTTTCCCCTGATTTCCTTTTCAGATTGTTCAGTACTAGTGTACAAGAACATTACTGATTTTTGCATGTTGATCTTGTATCCTGCCACTCTGCTGAACTCATTTATTAATTCAAGTAACTTTGTTGTGGATACTTCAGAATTTTCTAAGTACAGGATCACATCATCCATAAAAAGTGAGCATTTTACTTCCTCTTTTCCTATTTAAAAATTTTTTTTCTAATTGCCCTAGCTAGAACTTCTAGTACAATATTGAATAACAATGGTGACAGTGGGCATCCTTGTCTTGTTCCCGATCTTAGAGGGAAAACTTTCAACCTTTCTCCACTTAGTATGATGCTGGCTGTGGGTTTTTCATATATGCCTTTTATCATATTGAGGAATTTTCCTTCTATTTCTATCCTTTGAAGTGTTTTTTATCAAAAAAGGATGCTGGATTTTGTCGAATGCCTTTTTTTCTGCGTTGATTGAGATTATAATGTTTTTTTTCCTTCAATTTGTTAATGTGGCATATTACGTTGATTGATTTTCTTATGTTGAACCAGCCTTGTACACCAGGAATAAATCCCACTTGGTTGTGAGGTACAACTTTTGATATGCTGTTGGATTCAAACTGCAAGCATTTTGTTGAGAATTTTGGCATCTATGTTCATTAGAGAGATTGGTCTGTAATTTTCTTTTCTTGTAGTATCTTTATCTGGCTTTGGTATTAGGGTGATGTTGGCTTCATAAAATGTGTTGGGTAATTTTCCCTCCTCTTCAATTTTTTGTAAGACTTTAAACAGAATTGGTCTTAATTCTTTTCTAAATGCTTGGTAGAATTCACCTGTGAAGCCATCTGGTCATGGACTTTTCTTTGCTGGGAGATTTTTGATGGCAGATTCAATCTCTTTAAAAGTGACTTTAAAAGTTAACTTCTTGTATTTCTTGTAGTGTCAGTGTAGGTTAGTTGTGCATTTCTAGGAATTTGTCCATTTCATCTAGGTTGTCTAGTTTGCTAGCATATAGTTTCTCATAATATCCTCTTATGATTCTTTTTATTTCTGTGGGGTCAGTTGTAACTTCCCTCCTTTCATTTCTGATTGTATTTATTTGCATCTTCTCTCTTTTTCTTTGTTAGTCTAGCTAGGGGTTTGTCAATTTTATTGATCTTATCAAAGAACTAGCTTTTGGTTTTGTTCATTTGCTCTATTGTTTTTTTGTTCTCATTTATTTTTGCTCTAATCTTTTATTGTTTCTTTCCTTCTGCTTGCTTTGGGGTTGGTTTGGTGTTCTTTTTCTAGTTTCTCTGGTCCTTCAGTCAAATCTTTGAGTTTACCTCTTTCTTCTTTTTTAATATAAGCATTTAGCGCTATAAAATTCCCTTTCAAGGCTGCCTTTGCTATATCCCATAAGTTTTGATACATTGTGTTCTCATTTTCATTTGTCTCAATATATTTCCTGATTTCACTTGCAATTTCTTCTTTGACCCATGGATTATTTAGGAGTGTGTTGTTCAGCGTCCATACATTTGCAAATTTACTTTTTTCCTATGTATTATTGATTCCATTATGATCTGAGAAGGTCCTTTGTATAATTTCAATCTTTTTTATCTTTATTGAGAGCTGCTTTGTGCCCTAACATGTGGTCTATCCTAGAGAAAGATCCGTGGGCACTTGAGAAGAATGTATAACCCACTGAATTTGGATGCAGTGTTCTGTATATGTCTGTTAGGTCTGTCTTGCTTATCATTTTGTTCAAGTTCTCTGTTTCCTTGTTGCTCTTCTGTCTAGTTGTTCTACCTAGTGATATGTGTGGGGTGTTGAAGTCTCCAACAATTATCGTAGAGATGTCTATTTCTCCCTGCAGTTTTCCCAGAGTTTGTCTCATGTATTTTGGGGCACCCTAGTTAGGTGCATATTTATGACTGTTACATCTTCCTGGTGGATTGTCCCTTTTATTAATATATAATGACCTTATGTATCTCATAACTTTTTTGCATTTAAAGTCTGTTTTGTCTGATATTAGTATAGCTACCCCTGCTCTTTTTTGGTTACTATTTGCATGAATTATCTTCTTCCAACTTTTCTCTTTCAGCTGTTTCGTATCCCTGGGTCTAAGGTGAGTTTCTTGTCAGCAGCATATGGATGACTCATGTTTACTTATCCATTCTGTCAGCCTGTATTCTTTGATTGGAGAGTTTGATCCATTCCCATTCAATGATATTACTGTAAATGTACTACTTACTTCCACCATTTTATTCTTTGGTTTTCATATGTCATATCATATTTTTGTCTGTCTTTTTGCTCTTTTGGTTATCCTTTCTTCAGTACTCTCCTCCAAGCCTCTCTCTCCTTTTTCTTTCAGGTTTGAAGGCTTCCTTTAATATTTCCTGCAAAGGTGGATTCTTTTTTGCAAACTCTCTTAGTTTCTGTTTGTGAATATTTTATATTCACCTTCATATTTGAAGGACAATTTTGCTGGATAAAGTATTCTCGGCTGGCCGTTTTTCTCTTTCAGTATCCTAATTGAATCATGCCACTGTCTTCTTGCCTCCATGGTTTCTGAAGAGAAATCTGCACTAAGTCTTACTGGATGTCTCTTGTACATGATGGTTTGCTTCTCCCATGCTGCTCTGAGAATTTTCCCTTTATCTGTGACATCTGACATTCTGAGTAGTATATGTCTTGAAAGTATATTCGGATTTATTCTGATTTGGGTACAGTGTGCTTCTTGGACATGTAAGTTCATTTCTTTCATGAGAGTTGGGAGATTTTTAGTTATTATTTCCTCAAATACTCTTCTTGCCCCTTTTCCCTTCTCTTCTCCTTCCAGAACTCCCATGACACGTATGTTGTTGTGTTTTGTGTTGTCATTCAACTCTCTGAGCCCCTGCTCAATTTTTTCCATGCTTTTCTCTCTTCAATTTTAGCTGTTCTGTCTTTGGTGTCCTTATTCTTTCTTCTAGCCTTTTGAGTCTGCCGTTGTAGGCCTCTAATGTGTTTTTTATCTCACCTACTGTGTCTGTCATTCCCATATGATCCATTACTTTTCTGTTCTGGATTTCAAACTCTTCTTTATGCTTGCTCAATGTCTTCTTGATGTCATTTATCTCTTTAACTATATTGTCTTCCAACTCATTAATATGATTTTGGAAATTTGTGCACATTGTCCTGATTAGTTCTCTCAAATTCTGCATATCAACTGCGGCTTTGATATATTCCTTTTTTTGGGCCATGTCTTCTATTTTCTCAGTATGGCTCATAATTTTTTGCTGATGTCTAGGCATATGATTAGGATGTAATTTACTCAGATGCTCGATTTCTTTCTATTTTGTAGGGATTTAGTGGCAGGAAGCTGTATGTTACCACTGCTTTTTGATTCTTGGCTCGACCTGGATTGTTAGGATTGTCCCTGCTGGTTGCTCAAAACTGGTCACTGGATCCAATAATTGGTTGTAGACACGCTTCCTAGGGCCTTGAGAGAGAGGCTACAGAGGCTGGGAAAAGCCTCTCCTTATTTTTAATTTTTTCACTTGCACTTCCTTTGTCTGCCAGCAGATGGCACTCTTTGGCAGCACTCAGTTGAATCCCTGGTAGGAGTGTATTTGTTGCAACACAGATCAATGTGATTGAGCTTCCTGTCTGGAGGCTAGGAGCCTTGTAATTCAAACTTTCTGAGAGTTCTCCAGCCTTCTCTGGCAGCCCCCTTCCTTTTTCCGGCTAGGAAATATTTCCACTCCCCTGAGTCCCCACAATCAGTCTCAGTTAGTAGAGAAGGAGATTGGGAGGGTTGATATCTTTAGCCCCTTGTGGGCTCCCAAGGCAAACAATGGCATACCCCCACCTGACCTGGAAGGGCTCCTGGGACACAGCAGACCAAATCTGAGTCAAAAGCTGATTCAGCCTTAGGCTATGTCCCTCTCTCTCCCCTTTCCTGAGGTGTCCTCAACAATCAGTCCCAGCTAGAAGAGAGGGAGATTGCAAGGGTCGGATTTCTCTAGTCCTTTGCCGGCTCCCAGGACAAACCACCGTGTGGTCCCACCCGGGCTGGAATGGCTGATGGGACAAAGCAGACAAAATCTGTGGGTCAGAAGCTGAGTCAGCCTTAGGCTGCTGTGTCACTCTCTCCCCCCTTTCCTGGGGTGGTAGGTTCCTGGAGCCCCTTTCATCTGTAGTGGCAAGTCCAGAGGCCTGAGAATTCTGAAGTGTCCTTAGTGTGGGGGATGGTGCCAGCAGCAGCAGCCACTGGTTTCAACTCACAGTTCTGTCATTGTGATTTCTCTCCTGTCCCCCTCTCTTCTGGGCAGTGTCTAGCCTTCAACTGGTGTCCTAAACCCTACAAGATCTTTTTCTAGGCTGTTCCAGCCTGTCCTCTAATATTTTTCTGGAGAAGAGAGTTCCACGTCTTTCTAGTCCACCATCTTCCCAGAAGTCTGTGCTTTATATTGAGATCAACAGAGCAAAACCTTTACAGGTATGTAACATACTACAAAAATCATTCACTACAAAGAAAATGTAAATTAACCTTAGATAAGAAATCTCCCCTCAATTCTGAACTTAGCAAATTTCATTTAATAAAGACAGGCATTTTTCACAGAATAAATGCCTAATGAATATGACGTTGAAGAAAAATATAGGAGACCCATCTCCCTCCCAAATTATTCAACAATTCAAAATCCCCAAGCTCTCTGAGACTCTCTTCTATCAACCCCTCTCCTCCATTGCTACTTTACCCCCTGTGGAGCTTTTAAAACCTGTCCCCAAATTTTTCTGTGGAAGTCTATGTCTCTTCCACTTTACTGTGGGGCTCTGTGACTGCTTGATCAATAGAATATGGCAGAAGTGATGCTATAGTTTCTGAGCCCAGGCCTCAAACTGGCAGCTTCTACCTTTTGTATCCTGAGATGCACATTGCCAAGTTAATGAAGTCCAGGTACACTGAGAAGCCAAATACAGGTGTTCCAACTGACTGCCTGTAGCAGTTTGGTATTATTTATGAATTCCAAAAATAGATATTGTATTATGTTTCTAAAGTGGGCTGTTTCTCTGAGTATATTAGATTGTATTGGATTCAGGTTTCACTCTTACTTAAGAGGAGGAGGAAGTCTGAACCCTTGCAAACGTCGGCAGCCATCTTGCTCCAACACATGGCAACAGACTTTGGTAAGGGAAGTAACTTATGCTTTATGGCCTGGTAACTATAAGCTTCTACGCCAAATAAATACTCTTTATAAAAACCAACAGAGGCCCCCAAAACAGTCACCATCAACAACCAGAACATGAGTGAGGAAGCTTTTAAGATGACTCCATACCAGTCAGCATTTGACTGCAACCACATGAGAGACCCTGAGTGAGAACCTCCTAAGTGAGCCAGTCAACACCATAACAGTTGTTGTTTTAAGCCACTAAATTTAGGTGACTTGTCATGAAACTATAATAACCGTAGCACCCCCATATCTCTTTCTATTCCCTATCAATATTAGAGCCTTGAAGTAATGGAAAGTGTGTTGGTGGAAAGAAGTAAATCCAAGCCACACCATTCCTTCTCAAGCCCAACCCCAAGGTGTGAAACATAACTGTCCACAATTTCTAAGCACAATGTTGAAGGAAGAAAAGGTCATGGCCAAACCTGTTTCTGCCCTTTTCACTAGGCTTTGATTTTTGCTTCTTCCCCAAAAAAACTCTTATCAACAGTAGCAAACAAGGAGAAAACCTTAAGAGAGACCTCTTTACTTCTAACTCCATCCCATCAGTGCCAGCAGCAAGGAGGGAAATGGGGAAATCTAGTCTTGCGTTCTCCATAGGATGCCTTTTTTTGGTATTTCATTTCCCCAAAGTGCCATTCTTCTTACCCAGCACATCTTTAACCATCAACAGTTGGGCATGCAAAGAAATGGAAAAACAAGACAAAGAAGGAAAAGCTCACTAGACTGTTCCTCACTAGTTACCACTACTTACAACCACTGATCCCAATAGCTCTCTCACTCTCCACTTCCTCAGTGGAGTTGTCTCAAATACAACAACCATTAATAAGTTGATAGCTACGTATCTATAATTTCTCAACAACAACAAAAATGCTCTCCCAGCTTACAACTTCCTTAGAAACTATGTCTTGGCGTCTTTAAAGGAGATATGAAGCCATACTGCTTTTACACTGTACAATGATATGTAAAAGGAATATACTGCATTGCCTTCACAAAATTCAGCCTAATCCTTCACTTTTTAAATAAATATCTGATACATTCAAGTAACAATACAAGAGCAAATGCAAGCATCATGTTGAAAACCCCAAATATACTGAGTATTAGAGCACACATATTATAGATTGCAAGTCAATAAAGAAAAAAACTATAATTTGGACTAAATCAGTCTAGAGCAGCCTTTTCAAACTGGAATGAGTACCCCACTGAGGGAGGAAGGAGGGACAGGCTGGGTTGTGGGTATTTTCAGAAGCCTGAAAATCTTCTCCAGGAACACTTTCAATTATGTTGTTATTTTGAAAATAAAGACTTAGAACAAACATGCCATGAACCATATGGATGGATGACCATCATATTACAATATACTGTAAGAAAAGAGCATTCTAAGTTTTGCTTACAAACTCCCATTAATGCTGAATTGTTTCAGGTTGATGAAAAAAGATCAGAAGCATACTTAATATATATACTAAGTAGTCTTGCCAAGAGAAGGTGCTGTAATAAAGCTCAAAATCATTAGTTCAAATTGAAAAACTATTAGAAAAATTGAGCTCTTGATAGTGCATCAATGCTGAACTCAAAATTCATTATACAAGGCCATCTATTTACAGTGGAAATGGTCACTTACATTCTGCTACTCAAGGAAGCCCAGGATAGGCAGCACTTGTTAGAAATACTTGAATCTCAGGCCCCACCCCAGACTCACTGAATCAGAATTTCCATTTTAACAAGTTGAATCATATGCACATTAACAAGGTGAATCATATGCACATTAAAGTTTGAGAAGCAATGATTTAAATTCAGCAAAACAATGTCCTCCTTCACATCAATGCTACACATTTCAATTTTATAAAATTTTATATCCATTAATATTTAACAAGAATATTTTGCTTCATAACTGCCTAAGAGATAAAAGCTTAAATTATCAATTAACACCTTAAGAAAAGACAAAATTTGTTTCCTAAAATAACTGATCATATGGTGAGTGCTCACTGAATGTGAACTTGTAGAAAGTCTTTGTATTCCATAGAATTGGCTATGGTCCCTTACCATTGTATGTTTAAAGGATTATTCCCACCTTGGTACCTTGCAAATAAAAACTCTGGTGTAGACAACTACACTCAGGAAAAGGTAATTGTGCTTAACAACTTGCTGAACAATGCCCTCAATATAATAGCCTGGCTGTGCTTGTGTCCAGAACTGTCAGGGAGTACCGAACCAATTCAAGATCTTGGTTACTCCCTATCATCTCCTCTTAGTACCTGAGTCAAGCATACAGCATACTTCTGTTCCTACCAATCTGGTGTGCTCTCCTGCTGGCAGATTTAGTTAGAAAAGGATTTAAAAAATGCATATGGGGAAACAGATGTGGCTCAAGTGATTGGGCTCCCGTCTACCATATAGGCCTCCTGGTGAAAGGCAAGCTGGCCCGCATGGCAAGCTGGCCTGAGTGAAGAGTTGGGCCCCGCGGAGTGCTGGCCCACGCAGAGAGCT
>PVKH010048516.1:0-10197 GCA_004027955.1 Chaetophractus vellerosus | reverse complement strand
CATGCATAGATTTTTGTACCCATGACCACTAACAGGATACAGAAAAATTTCACGCCTCAAAGAATTCCCTCATGCATCCCCTGTATATTCAGATCCCTCTTCCCTACCCCTAACCCCTGGCAACCACTGTCTATTTTCTGTTCTTATCTTGCCTTTCCCAGAATGTAATATAAATAAAATCATGCAGTATGTAATATTTTAAGACTGGGTTCTTTCCTTTAGCATGATGCATTTGAGGTTTAACCATGTTGTTGTATCAAGAGTTCCTTATTTCTGTTGCTGAGAAGTATTCTATTGTGTGGAAATACTAGTGTATCCATTTACCCACTGACAAACATTTGGGTTGTTTCCAGTTTGGGGTGATTATAAATAATGAACATGTTTTCTTTTCTCTAGGATAAATACCTTTAAGTGGGATTGGTGGGTCATGTGGCTAGTATATGCTTAACTGCCAATTGTTTTCCAGAGTGACTGTACCATTTTGCATTTATCTTAGCAATGTATGAGAATCCCAGTTGCTCCACATCCTCATCAGCACTTAGTACTGTCAGATATCTAGGGTTCTAAAAAGCCCCAGATTAGAAACTGATGAATATCTCAAGTGGTAGAACATCCTAGATGAATGCTGGAGGCCAGTGTTGAGGTCTTTGTTTATTGCTGTTATGTATTACTTACAAGGGCAGGTCATAGCAAGCCTGGCTCTATTGCTATATCAGAAATTGAATGTAGAGACTCAAGCATGATGTGGCAAGAAAACTTCAGGTTTAAGATGCATTGTGCACAGTGTGATAATGGGGAGACAGGAAGTGAGTAGACATGCTTGTTCATGTACAGACATTATCAGGAAATACATTGGAGACATAGGAATCATGTTTTATAAGATAGAGTTGTTTTACAGTTGGGCTGGAAAATCTGTGGCATTATCTTTGCAATGCCCAATGTCTTGCTTTGACTCTTGGTTCATTTAAGGGTGGTGGCATATATGATGTGCTGTTTAAAGTCCAAACCTCTCCTGTTGCTCCCCAAGGCCAATTTGTTTACTGATGGTTTTCAACTCACATAACCAATTAGCTTGTCTGGCTGGACTACATAACCAATGACCAGAAGGGCATAAAAGCCCTTGCTAGGAACATTTGCCTTAAATTCTCCTGAAGCCAACATTTCTCACACAGATCTTGGTGGTTCAATCAGTAGACAGAGTGCAGCCTGTGTGCAATCAAGGGCACTTGAGAGCTTGCACCTGGATCATTCTCAGACCCCGCAATGCTTGCCTACCCTTTATTTCTCTTGCTGAGCAATATCCTTTGCTTTTGAAAAAAAGAAAAAGAAAGTTCCCGATCTCTTCAAAAGAAAATCATCATACACACAAATTCAAAAGGGAAAAAGATAACAATTAAGACCATAATATAATAATTGGTGGAAAGAGAGTCAATGCTAAGTAGTTGAATTATACAGGCATGCTTTATTTATATAGGAATCTAGACTACAGCCCAATGCTGCCTCATAAAACAAATTGTTTTTCTCTTTCATCAAATTTAATTTAAAAAGTAGCCATTTTGTGGGTTAGGAATTTAGGAAGGCCTCAGCTGTTGCTTGGGGTCTCTCTCGTTCTAGTCAGATGTCAGCAGGGGATCGCTCACCTGGCTAGCAGTTGATGCTGACTGATGGTTGGGAGCTCAGCTGGGGCTCCTGACCAGGCTGTCTAAACTGGACTTTCTAGTATTACAGTCTCAGTAAGGTTGGACTTAATGGCAGCTGGCTTTCCCCAGAGTCAGAATCCGAAGTCTCAACTGTTTCCTTTTAAATCTTCCTTTCTTTAGTATGAATTCTTTAATGTATGGGAAGTAAGCTGTGGCTAAAGTCATTCTTATAATTTCATTTGAAGAATTTCTGTGCAATGCGAATTCTCTAGTGTTATATAAGATCTGAGCTATGGCTACAGTTTTCCCATATTAATTATTTTCATATGACCAATAAGATGTAGGTCATGGATAAAGGCTTTCTCCCCTTCATGATATTCATAGGATTCTTCACCAGTTATAATTCTCTGATATTGTGCAAGGGAGATGATGGATAACCTCCCTTTCTCTATTTTTTATTTCAAATACAGCATTAACTGTAGCTAATGGCATTCCCATGTGTATTACATTTGTCTGGTATTATATAAGGTTTGGGCTGTGGCTAAAAGCCTTTCTACAAGCATTATATTCATATTCCCAGTAATTTGTGGGGTAAGGCTGAAGGCCTTCCCAAAATAATATTCATAAAGTTTCCATCTAGCATGATTTATTATCTAGTTTAAACCACTGCCATATTAATAATATTCACAGATGTTTCCCTTCAGAGTGGATTATCTCATGCTGTGAAAGTTTTGGTTTGTTTGGCAGTACCTACCAAAGCTAACTGAACATACCTATGCCCTAGGATCCAGCAATCCAACTCCTAAGCATATACACAAGAGAAGTAGATACATATGAAGGCTGAAAGACAAATATGTTCACAGGAGCATTATTATTATGGTCCTAAGCTGAAAACAATGAAAAAGTCCATCAAAGAATGGATAAATTGAGATATAATCATATAATGGAATTCTATACAGAATGAAAATAAATGAAGTTCTGTCACATACAATAATGTTGTCTTAGAGACATAAAGGTGAATTAAATTAAGCCATGTATGAAAGAATACATGATGCAGAATCCAATTTATATAATGTGTTATAATGTGCAATAACTATTTTATAATGTCTTAAGCCAGAATTATGGTTAACTTTGAGGAGTAACAAGTAATTTATATGTCATACTGCAATAAGAAATACAATTCACACCTTATTTCTTTTCAAGCACTGCTGTTCAGTGTGGTCCATGGACCCATACCAGTTGCCCAACTGTTAATTACTATTTTATAAGATATGTATTTAAGTTTAAATTATGCAATTTGAAACTTTTATAGTAATTTGGTAGAGGAAGTTTATTCCTGATGAATCTAATAAGAAAATTGAGGCTTGTTCAATAACTTTTGTCATTTACTTTGTCTAATTCATTTTTGTGTGTTTTATAGGCTAGAAAACAATAGGTAAATATGTGGAATAGTACCTCAAACTCTTGAGTATTATTATACTTGTAAACAATATATATCATGTACAGAGTTTACTATGACAAAAATTTTTTTACAAAAGAGTCATGTCATTTACTGAATTACCATGATTTCTCCTTTATGAGTTTTCTGATGGACAATGAGATTTGACTTACAACTGAAGAACTTCCCACATTCTTTACATTCATATGGTTTCTCTCCTGTGTGAGTTTTCTGATGGCGGATGAGGTTTGACTTCCTACTAAAGGCTTTCCCACACTGCGGACATCCATTGGATTTCTCTCCTGTATGTATCCTCTGATGAACAGTGAGGATTGCCTTCTGGCGGAAGGACTTCCCACATTCATTACAAATATAGGGTTTTTCCCCTGTATGAATTCTCTGATGGAGAGTGAGAGTTGTCTTTTGGCAGAAGGACTTCCCACATTCATTACAAATATAGGGTTTCTCTCCTGTGTGAGTTCTCTGATGTACAGTGAGGGTTGTCTTCTGTATAAATGCCTTCCCACATTCGTTACATTGATATGGTTTCTCTCCTGTGTGAGTTCTTTGATGATCAGTGAGGTATGACTTCTTTCTAAAGGCACTGCCACATTGAGTACATTCATAGGCTTTTTCCCCTGTATGTATTTTGTGATGTCTAGTGAGGGTTGCCTTCTGGCGGAAGGACTTCCCACAATCAGTACAAATATAGGGTTTCCCTTCTATATGTGTTTTCTCATGAAGAGTGAGGGCTGTCTTCTGACGGAAGGCCTTCCCACATTGATTGCAAACATAAGGTTTCTCCCCTGTATGAATTCGCTGATGTTCAATGAGGTATGACTTCCTTCTAAAGCCATTTCCACAGTGAGGACATTGAAAAGGTTTCTCTTCTGTTTGAGATCTCTGATGCATAATAAAATTAGACCTCTTACAGAAGAATTTCCCATATTTGCTGTATGCATAGGGCTTCTTTTCCATAAGAATTTGTGGATGGACACCAAGATTTGTCTTTTCGATAAAGGCTATTCCATCTTTATTGTATTCAAAGGGTCTTTCTCCTCTGTGAGTTCTAGTGTGTGTAAATAGCATTCCTTTCATAAGAAAGGATTTTTCACATTCATTATGCTCAAATGATTGCTCTGGATTTTGAACCTTCTGATGTTGAATGAACTGTTTACCATCGAGACCATCATCTGTTTGTTTATGGAGATTCACCAGAGGATGACTTTTCTCATACTCAGTATTGAGAAATGATTTTTCCCATCCATTACTTTCTCCAAACTTCTCTCTTACAGGGCTTATATTTCTAATGACTAATTCTGAAATATTTTTCAAAATCTTTCCATTGGATTTATATTCACAAAGCGTTGTTTTTGAAATAATACGGTTCTTGCCTAGAGTAAATGTTTTACCATAAATATTACTTCTCTCCTTAACTACTTTTTTGTGGTTGATGAATACAATTGATCTAGAATGTTTGTCTTGGTATTCTTTGAACTTCACTAACACATCTTCTGCTTCCCCATCTTTTCCTAGAAAAGAATACAATTAACAACACTGTTAGTCTTCACATAAATGCTATGAATTAGATTTATATACAAACCCGTAGTGGGACTGTTTTGCTACTATGGTCTATGAGAAGGCCAAAATAAATTACTTCTTGGTAGGGAAAATGTACAAAACAGAAAACACAAACACTGCTATACTATTAAAATAAGGAAAAATCAGCATAGACAAAAATCACTCATATCTTTGGCATGGTACAAATATAAGCTGCATTAAGAAGATGTAATAAACACAAGGATATGTGAGCAGAAGACTCAGTACAATGAAAGGATTGTTCAAGGGACAGACTAATTCAGAGATAATGGAGTGAGCCTATCAATGTGACAAGGAAAATTGTTCAGGAGGAGATTAAAGCCTGTAACATGCATCCACTTGTGCCTAAACAACTGTTTTAAAAAGCTTCCATTTGTTTCTTCCTCACTTCCACTTGGCTCATCCATGGCAAATGAACTTTCTCAAGCACTCATTTCCTAGTGTTTAGAGAAATGTTAGTCTATAGTGTAGGACATATAGCTGTGATTTATTTTCTCTTGAAAGGGAGAATTAGAAAAGCATATTCTCATTAGGTATTATAAAATAAACCAGGGGGTAAAGCATACATGGAACACAACTATAATCACTCTTGTATTCTGGTTGCTGCTACCATCAATTTATTCTTCCAAAGATGGTCAATAATGAACTTCTCCTGACCATCAATTATAACTTTTCCTCTTTTCAATTCACTGAGCTACTTTTTCAGTTTTAGGGAAAGATGAAAAAGTTTTACCCCCAATGTATAACATACCTTAACTCTGCTACTGTTACTCCCTACAGGAGCCCTGAAGAACTGGATTCTTCAATTTGTGTGTAGGGCAGTAAATGACCTTAACTATTATTATTATTATTATAATATATTTTTGGCTATATCTTACTACCACCTATATATCATGAGGCAATTTTAAAGATCTTACCTATGACTTGAATCTTTATTTATAATAGCCCTAAACTGGAATCAGTCCAAATATGCATCGAAAGGGAAATAGGAAAAGTCCATGTCATTTACTTATTTTATGGAATAGTACTCAGCAAAAAGAAAAAAAAAAAAACTACTGAAACACACAATAGAGCTGGATCTCAAAAACATCTTGCAGAGTGAATGAAGCTTTATGCAAAAGAGTACATATTGTACAATTCTTTTTATGTGATGTTCTAAAACAGGCAAAATTAATTTGCATTGGTGATTGGAGTAAGGTTGCCTTCCTGAGAACCTCAAACATTTTGAGGGACATGCTACTTATACAGTTTTTTTCCCAAAAGCCTTCACATATTCTTTCTACCCTTAAATGTTTAATTTGTCTGAAACTAGAATATAATTAGGTTTGAACCACTCATTTTAATAAATCTTTCAACAACTTGGTATTTTATCAGGAATATTTTATGCTATGTTAAAAAATATAAGCCAGATAATATTGCTTTCCCACCTAAAACTTATGCTCTTGGAAGTCAATATTTTATTGACCATCTTCTTTAAACCCTCTGAATATACATGAACACATTTTTTATCTGGGGTGAGAGAATGTGATCTCAGTAGGTGTATCTAAAAAAAGCTTATGAGTAAATGATTTCTGAATAGGTAAGGTATGTCTTCCCTGCATGGTACCACCAATAATCAGTGATGTAACTACTGATTATCTAGTCTCTGTTACATGCTTTAGTAAGGAAAGTTAAAATAGAAGGCCTTATTTGGGTGTAGTGGTGGTGGTGGATTATCATTCAGATCAGGAAAGAAGCCTCAGATAAAACAATGTTAAATCAAATATCAAATTACTGGATCATATTGGAAGATGTATCTATTCATATGTTATAGACACTAAGTAGAATGGGAATGCAGGGAAAAAAATAGACATGGTCTACAGTAATCAAGGAACATTTCATGGTGGAAAAGAAACTTGATCTTTTAACTAAAGGATATGTAATACTGCGCAGTAAACAATTTTATCTTGCCCAAAGAGAGGTCTGGACTTTACCCTTGGTTTCTGGGAGGTAATCCCTAAACCTTTAGAATATCATGCCTGATAGGACTATCTTTGTTTGCCTGAGGGCTCTGGGCCAGCCCGATGATGATGATGATGATGATGATGATGATGATGATGATGGTGGTGGTGGTGGTGATGTGATTTATGGTTGGGCTTTGGGACATGCAGTATCAGCTCCACCTCCTGAGAGGCTGGACATGGGCAGCCAACCATGCATACATGATAAGAGTCCCAATAAAAACTGTTCACAGAGGTTTGGGTGAGCTTTCCTATTTCTGTACATATGGTTACACATAGTTGCCAGAAAAGTAATACTGTCTATGACTTCACTGGGGGAGTACAACTATAAGCTTCACTCTTGTAAATTTCCTGGACTCTGCCCTAGGTGTCTGTTCCCTTGGCTGATTTTAATCTGTATCCTTTGTTCTAATAAACTGTAACTCACAGTGAATTCTGTGAGTCCTTCTAGTGAATTATTGAACTTAAGGGTGGTCTTGGGGACTCCAGAACTTAAAATTGGTATCAAAAATGCGGGTGGTCCTGGGTGAACTACTGTACCCCCTAACTCTGCAATTGGCTAATGCAGTATTTATAGGGGCATATAGTATATGTCATATAATGAAAGAAGCATGTGTAAGGAATAAAACCAATTGTTGGAGTATGTTTAGGAGACTAGAAAAATAGAGTTTAGCAAAAGTTCTCAGTCACAGAAAGAAATACATCTGGAATGACCAAATGGGGTATGATTCTGTCAGCCCTTGAAAAGGAGGGATTTAAATTTCATATAATAAGTAATATCTTTTTTAAGATACTGAAAGTATAAACTGAAAGAACTGGGAAAAATGTATGGCAAATCCAAATAATAATTACAGCAGTCTACAATGGAATAACATGGCTGTCTTTTTGGAAGATGTCAGTGGCAAATGAGAATATGAAAGGAGGTTAAGGTATCTCACAGAGTGAAAAAAAAATAACATGAATTATGGAGAGATTATTAAGAAAGTATAAGAGATAGTGGAATCAACCTGATACTACAGGGTTGATTATGGGAATAAAAGTATGTAGAAGAAAATATGGATAATAGTAAAGATAATGACTACTATTTCTGACATATCAACAACCAGAAGAGTGAGAAAACCTATTGTCATTTTCCTGTAGGCAGATTAAAATATGCTACTGCATTAGTATTCTCAAGTTCAACATGCCATTTGCTCTTTTGCCATTACATCAGCCCAACTGTCATGGCTCAACCTCCAGCTGCTCCCATGAGATAAGGCACCCTAAAGTAACCTTCACCCCAGTGTCCAGTGGACCCAGTCTGGTTACGTGGGAGTGCCAAATTCAAACCAACACCTACCAGTCGCATGTTTGACTGCCCAACTGCTAATGCGCCACCCTAAACACCAATAAAGGCTGTAGCCCACAGTTTCCCTTTGTTCTCTCACTTAACATTGTGGTTGCCCTGTGTTGGGTTATACTCTCAGTGGCCATGTGGCATGATATGTACTTCTCTGGGAACTATGAGTGACCAATACAAAACATATTTTGTTTTAAATCTCTCCTTTCCTTGTCTCTATACCTAACTTTATCGTTTAAAATTGCAAGGCAGTCACTTGAGAGCAAGTGGGAGAAACAGACTGAAAATGTCCATTTCAAATCTATCTACATAAAACAAAGAAGTCATACTTTGAGAATAGATAAGATTATTATAGCTTGCAGGACTTTTATAAACACAAGACCTGAGGGTTGAAGAAAGTTCCTTTATGGACACATCAGAAAGACATCAATTTTAACCTAATGAAACAAAATCTATTTATTCAACAAAAATTTAAGGTTCCAGGCAATGTAGATAATGGGAAGAAAAGCAATGTAGATAATGTGAAAGCACACCCAGGGAAACAAGATGAGAATAATTTATTGTTTTTCACCTAAATAAAGGTGGGTAGATACCATGAAGGATGTTCAGCACTATGATATGAAGTATAATGATTTCTTGGAAAGAAATAGTGATTCTGAAATTATTAATCTGGTCTAAGGATTTTGAAATCTGACGGCAGTCTTATAATGAGACCGAGATGTGAGACTGAGTGAAGGAAACAAGTATAAGTATTGCACAAAGAAAAGGGAAGAAATGACAACAAAGAAAAATAAAAATATTAGACAAGGATTTCCTTTCTATGTTGAACAGAAGTGGTGATAGTGTGCAACCGTTCTTTCTTTCTTGATTTAAGGCAAAAAGCATTTGGGTGTGTTGGCAGCACAGTGGGTTTTTAAAAGATACCCTTTGTGAAGTTAAGGAAATTCCCTTCAATTGCTTATTTGTTCTGAGGTTTTGTAATACATTCTTTTCCTAAATCTACTAAGATAATTGTGTTTTTTCTTCTTTATTCTTTTTCTAGCTGCCTATTGTGGCAGCTTAGATCCTTATTTTAGACTCTTTTTCACTTTATATGGTGAAGTACACTGCTTTGAGTACTAAAACAACTTTGCTTTCCTGGGATAAATTCTTCTTGGTCATGATGTATTATCCTTGTTATATATTGCTAGATTCAATTTTCTAATATTTTTATAAGGATTTTTATATCTAGCTTCATGAGGGATATTGGTGGGTAGTTCTCTATTCTTTTTTTTTTTTTTAGATTTATTTTTTATTTATTTATATATCCCCCCCTTGCTGCTTGTGCTCGCTACGCTCAGTTTGCTTTGCGTTTCTCTGTGTCCGCTTGTCTCCCCCAGCTGCGGCAGCTCACTGCGCGGCAACTTGCCTTTGCCAGGAGGCCTCGGGAACTGAACCTGGGGTCTCCCACGTGGTAAACCAGAGCCCAACCAATTGAGCCACAGCCGGTTCCCTAGTTCTCTATTCTTACAGTGATTTTGTTTCATTGTGGTATCAGAATAATGCTGGCCTTAAAAAATTAGTTGGAAGTGTTCCCTCCTACTCTATTTGTTGGCATAAAATTGTTTGTATATTCCCTAATTATCCTGTTAATGTCTGTTGGATCTGTAGTGATGTAGCCTATTTCATTTTTGATATTGGTACTCTGTGTCTTCTTTTTTTATTTTTGATTAGCCTATCTATGGTTTATTAATTCCACTGATTATTTTAATGAATCAGCTTTTGGCTTCACTCATTTTTTCTATTGCTTTTCTTTTATGTATTCCATTGATTTCTGCTTCTGTCTTTATTTTTCCCTTTTACTACCTTTGAGTTTAATTTGCTTTTCTTTTTCAAGCTACTTAGGGTGACAGAACAGATCCTGGATTTAAGGCTGATTTAAAGGGATATAAAATTTTAAAATGCTACTTTATAGCTGCATTCCACAAATTTGAAATGCTGTGTTTTAATTATCAATCAATTCAAAATATCTTCTCATTTACACATGAGGATTTCTTCTTTAATCCATGATCTATTTGGAAATGTGTTGATCAGTTTTCAGATATTTAGAAAGCTGGAGATATTATTCTGTTTTTGTTTCTGAATTATTCTATTGTGGTTAGAGATCATATTCTTTATGATTTCATTCCTTTTAAAATTTTT
>PVKH010048515.1:0-10193 GCA_004027955.1 Chaetophractus vellerosus | reverse complement strand
CTATTTCTTCTCTCACACAAATGTCTTACCAATAAGTCCAGAGTAATTGTTACTTCTTGTTCACTAGGTCCAGTCAGCATGATATCATCAATATAATGGACCAGTGTGATGTCTTGTGGGAGAGAGAGACAATTAATTTCCCTGAGGACAATATTATGACATAGGTCTGGAGAGTTGATATACCCCTTAGGCAGGGCAATGAAGGTAATTGCTGGTCTTTGCAGATGAAAGCAAACTGTTTCTCAATTACTAATGGCAATTGAGAAAAAATATTTTCCAGATCAATAGCTGCATACAAGGGACCAGGTGTGTGTTGATTTGCTCAAGCAATGATACCACATCTGGGACAGCAGCTTCAGTTGGAGTCACCACATGGTTAATTTTCTGATAGTCCACTGTCATCCTCCAAGATCCATCTGTTTTCTGCACTGGCCAAATAAGATAGTTGAATGGGGATGTGGTGTGAATCACCACCCCTGCATCCTTCAAATCCTTGATAGTGGCACTGATCATTGCAATCCCTCCAGGAATCCAGTATTGCCTTTGATTTACTATTTTGCTAAGTAGGGGCAGTTCTAGTACCTTCCACTTGGCCTTTCCAACCATAATAGCTCTCACTCCCCAAGTCAGGAATCCAATGTGGGGATTCTGCCAGTTGCTGAGTATGTTTATTCCAATTATGCATTTGGAATTGAGGAAATAACTACAGAATGGGTCTGGGGACCAACTAGACCCTCTGAGATGGACCTGAGCTAAAACTCCATCAATCACCTGACCTCAATAAGCCCCTACTCTGACTGGTGGACCACAGTGACATTTTGGGTCTCCTGGAATTAATGTCATTTCTGAGCCAGTGTCCAATAATCACCAAAATGTCTGATCATTTCCTTTTCCTAAATGCACAGTTACTCTGGTGAAAGGCCATAGGTCTCCTTGGGGAAAGGTGGGAAGAAAATTAACAATATAAATTTTTGGCAGTTTAACAGGATCCTTCTCCAAAGGGACCTGCCTTCCCCTCATTCAAGGGGCTCTGGGTCTGTAAACTCTCTCAAGTCAGGGGATTAAATAAGGGTCTGTGACTCTCTGTTTCTGTAATTCAAGTTAGGGTTTTGTTCACCAGACCTAGAACTCATCTGCTCATATAGCTAAATAGGAATTAGTAGACAGCCCATCTGTTTTACGTCTAGGTACCCTATGATCTATTAGCCAATGCCATAGCTTAATGTGACTCAGACTTTTTGATTGCTGCTTTGAGTCTGCCTTTCATTGTGGTTTGATAACCTTGTCTTTGGTGATTAAGTGCTGCTACCTGGCTTCTGCCAGCTGGGATCTCTTTCATCCCCACAGTGTTTAAGGATTTTAGTTCCATGACAGAAGTTCCCATACTAATATCTGACCTACAGAGAAGCACAACCACAGAGCTTTTCAGGGAAGATGGAGTTAGTCTCAGAAATTTATTCCTCACAGTCCTGGTGAAAGGTGTGTCCTCTGTACATTCCTGGGATGGGTGGGCAGGTCTTAAGTGGTAAATCCATTCCAGCATTCCGTTCTCTCTAAGCCTTTGGATCCCTTCATCTATAATATACTAGGGTAAATCAGGCATGACCACCTCAGACATTCTTGGCCATCTTTTGGTCCATGTGCCCTTTCTAATCTCTTGAGCTACAGCATTGAATCCAGAATCTCTGCTTAGTGGACCCATATCAAAAAATTCAGCCTGATCCAACTTTATATTCCTTCTGCCACAATCCCATGCCCTTAATATTTATTACCACACATATTCCCCTGATTTCTGTCTATATAAGTTAGAAAACTCAAGAAGTTCATTTAAAGTGTAGCTCATTTCCTCATGGGCCATACTTTGTCCTTCACCTTTGGAAACTTGTTGTGATTTTATTCTAGTTATAGGTCTGGAAGAGAAAAGGTATGGTGGGGGTGGGTAAGAGAGTGCATTAGAAGCATCTTGCAAGTCAGTTTCCTCAGGGCATTCCTTTGCAGTTTCATCTGTGAAACAGGATTAATCTCTTCAGTGGGGGTTGTATGACAGACTCCTCAGAGCAAGGTAGAGGTTGGATGATAGTTTCCTCAGGAAAGGGAGGATGTGGAGACTCCTTGAGGCAGGCTGGAGATTGGGTAGTTCAGGTTTGAGGTAGGAAGGTACCCTCCTCAGGGCACAGAGGAGGTCAGGATGCCTTGGGTAGGCTGGAGTTTGGGTGGTACAAGTTTGTCATTGGGTGGTCTCCTCAGGGAAGACCATTACAAGTTTATCTGGTAAAGTTCCAAAAGAATTAAGGGTTCCAGTGTCCCCACTACCATCCTCTTCAACCCATATATCTCCATCCCAATCCTCAGGATTCTGCTCCTTTCCAATCAATGCCCTCACTTTAATAGCAGACACACTGCAAGGTTGAGATTTTAGTTTTTATTGTACCTCTGCTACTCTAAGTCTGTTTTTCAGAGATCTCAAGTATGCGGCTGCAAGAAACAAGATTTTCGTTTAGAGAACACATAGGAACTTTCACATCATTTCAGGGTGTATAAATTGTCATTTTGAAACCTTCAGCTCATACCTTTCTTTTGTAACTGTACCCAGTGTATTTAGGAACAGCAAGCTAACACCATTGTAACTTTTATCTCCACAAAACTCTGTTAAGGTGTTTTTTAAACATACTCACCCAGATCCTTGCCTCTTCTAAGCATGGAAGTAGTCTTATTCAGTGGTGATATTTTACATATCTCTATTGCCAGCTCATGCTCTAGACTGTAAGTGGCCTCTTGATTATTGGAAAGAAGAGTCATTAGTGCCCTTGAATCTAGTAGAGAGCCAATAGCAAAAATCCCAGAACCATTTCAGAAATCCCACTTTTAAGATTCTTTTGCTCAAGAATCTACTCCTGGTACCAAGCTGTATTAGTCAGAGTTCTCTAGGGAAACAGAACCAACAAGAGAGATCTGTAAATAGTATGAGATTTTATAAAACTTTCTCATGTGACTGTGGGAATGCACTAGTCCAAATTCCATAGGGCAGGCTGCAGGCCAGGGTCTCTGATGAAGGTCCTTGATGAGTTCCCAGGAGATGCTGGCCGTCTGAAATAGAGATGGGAGTTCTCTCTGAATGCTGAAATCTCTTTCATTTTTAAGGCCTTCAACTGATTGGATGAGATGTCACTCATTGCTGAAGGCAGTCTCCTTAGTTTATCGTAGATGTAACCAGCCATCTATGCAATCAACTCGCTGATGACTAAATGTCCTTGTATTAAAATTAGCCCAGTGCTTGCTTGACCAAACAAGTGGGCATCATTACCTAGCCAAGCTGACACCTTTGCCTAAACATCACAGGCTCGAATTCACCTTTGCAACAGATTCAACTCCCAAATGCACAGTAGAAAACATAGAGCCCAATTAAACACCTAAAGAGCAGAAAAAGAATGATGTCCAAATTTTCCCTAGAAGCCCACACTACTGCTAATATATGTTATACCTGCTTTGAGGTAAGGAGAGGGACACTTTGGTCATTTCAGATACAACTTCCAGCAATTTCATCGTAGTGATAATCTAGTCAGTGATTGTTGAAACTCCTGCTTCCTTTTATAAATAGCTTAGGAAAGGTGGATTTAGCTCAGCTGCTCCTCTTCTTTGAGTCTTCTGGTAAACCAAGACTCCATTCTTAGAGAATGTGCGGCTGCTGCTTTAGACTAATAGAGTTTGTAAAGGGCCTATTGTTTCTAAACAGACTCATTGGTGAATCACAGTGGGAGAACTTCCCTTAGAACCTATTATTTGAAATCATGTGAAAATTGGTTAAAATGTAGCTTACATTGGTTTATTAATAGTAGGTAAAATCTTGATTTAAAAAAAAATAATAAATGATATTAAACTTTAAAGAAAGTTGAAAAATGACAAAGGGGACACATTTTGAGCAAAAGGAGCAGATTAGGAAAAACCCCCACATCAAGATTGAAGCTGGGAATATGCTTGGTTGTATTTCCTCAGAGGGTGGTTTTCAGATTTAATGAATTTTATATTAAGAGAAAATTATATGATAATAGGAAAAATGTGATAACAGAAAAATGAGGAAATTGTGGAATCAACCTGTATTTCTGTGTTTTTGCTTATGGAAAACTGGCATGGGAGTCATGAAATTAAACCATTCTATATTGCCTCTGTTATCTGCATTAGAATATAAGCAACTAGATTAACCTTCTGACACCACGTGATTCCTTGTATGATTTGGCAATGTCAGCCTCTCCTCCTAAAGTGATCAGATCTGATTTAGAAATGTTAGCTGTTCAGGGTAACTCTGCCATTTTGTTTCCTTGGATTTGAAGGTTCAGAGCTCAGGTCACATGGTTTCTGGGGCAGAAAAGAGGATACCAGCTAGACTTGCCTCCTTAATTCCAAGTGCTTGTTCTATTGCTTGTTCTGGAAAACTCTGACCACACTTGGCTTTTCCCTTTCAAGACTTTAAATTTTAATTGATGTCTTAATTTAGTCATTATGAAAATTAATCTAACAAATTACAAAATGATATGAAAAGATGATACACTCTACATTGACTATTGAATGATTTTAAAAATAAATCTATCAAGAATAAGCTGTATACATAATTTATATTAAAATGTGATTACTCCATAAACTTCAACATGATTAAAATTTCCATATTATTAAAAGCACCAACTAATGTTAAAGACATTTAAGAAAATTCCAGGACATTAAAAATTGAAAAAAAAATGGTTTAAAGGACAAAAGGAATCGGAAGCCATATAAGGTTAGACAGAGGAAGGGAAGAGAGTGTTTAGCATTGTTAGATTCAGCACCTGGTACATTCAGGGATGTCTTTTTCAGTCTGAGTCAATTCCATTAAGAAGCAGGCCATCAACACAAACTCTTCATCAAGTCATACTCCTTTCCAATACAGTGTTTTACTGTTGGAGTATATGTCACTGGCTTAAAATCCACTTCTTTGCTTGTCCAGATGACCTCTTGGGGTCTCTCTTGAAGTCAGCATATTCTGTGTCACAGATGCCAAGAGAAAATAAGAGGAACAAGCTCCTGCTGCATGTCCATCCTAATTCTCAACATTTGCAAATCCAGCTGAAAGCATCGTGATTCTTATTAGTTATTGTTAGAGAAAAATGGCTTCATTGGGGCACAGAGACCAATGATTGTAGGCAGAAAGTTTATTGAGGAATTCTCCCAGGGGAGGGGAGATGTCAGCCCACCCTTGGAAGGGGGAGTGTGCATTTTTACAATACCTCCTTAGGTGGGAAAGGATAGTCGGTGGGAGGGGTGGAGATGGGGGTTCAAGTGAGGTACAGGGGCCAATAGGAAGGCTTAGAGGTGAAAATTTTCCCTTGTATGGCCAGAGGGCAGTGGGCTAGAGAGTGATGTATTCTTGGAATGCTGGAGGGGCTGAGGAAGCCTTGGTCAGGAAGGAGTGGAGATCCTTATCTTGTTCTGAACCATCACCCCATCACCATGTGGTTCCTTTGTTCTTGTGAGGGGATGGTTGGTTGCATTCATGCAGGTATGCCATTAATCATATACCCTGAACTTTACAATAGGGGGTTTTTACCATTCCTAACTCGTGTATATATATATATATATATGAGGGACCTGGGGACTTGGGAGTATAAGAAGTTGGGTTGGATGGGATTTGGGGCATTGACTCAATCTGGCTGCTTTCTGCTGTTGGGGGGCAGAAAAGGGTTCCCTTCTATCTTGCCCAGTGGGTTTTGGTTTCTGATCCCTCAGGGGCAGGTATTGTTCATGCAGCAAGATGAAGCCGTTCACATATTCTTGAGTTGTTGATTGTCTGATTTCATGTATGAATCAGATGAGAAGCTATAGGAGACAAGGACCAAAAAGAAGCAGCAGCAAAACTATTAAAAATGGAGTAATAATGGGTAAAAGGATTGATTTCAAAGGTGAAGAGAAATAAGAAAGTAATGAGGATAGCCATGATTCATTCCCATAGTTATTATCTAAGGCCTTTTGAATGATTTCTATGTTTTCTTTCAAGACTTTAAGGTTTTCTTCCACTTGTCCAGTTCTGTTACTATAAAAACAACAAGTTTCATTCATGATTGCACAGGTGCCTCCTGTGACTGCTGTGAGAACATCCAATGCTCTTCTATTTTGCCAGACCATCCCCTCACAAGAACTCTAACTGTTGATTGTTTATGGCCTGCATGGTTGCATTCCAGGATAATTGCAATTGGAGTGAAATGTTTAAAATTGATTTTTCCAATAGTGGTATGCCTGCAAACCAAACAGGCTGTGGAAGATAGTGTGTCCTATCCTGGGATTTTCTAGGATTGGGTTTTCATGAACATGATATCTGAATTCTGTGTTTCCTAAGAAACGTCTTTTTTTTTCTGTTCATTTTGTTTTTGAGGTAGGAGTGAGGTTTCAAGAAAGGAATCAAGATTAGGTATCTGTCCCAAAGAGGCCATTTCTTGGGGTTTTAGAATAGTGACATTAGGTATAATAGATACTATAGTGCAAGTTCCCATCCATATGATAGAAAGTGTTAGGTATGCAGTATTAACACACAGAAAATAGAAACCCATGAGGGCATGTTTTAGTGCCATTGAGGGGCCTGAGAGAATAAAATAAGAATGCAGGTGGTTGGGAATGTTGAATATTTGGGTCCTGTCATATACCACATTAACACATAAGGGAGAGTGACGGGGTTTGGAAGGGTCATATGTTAGTTTAGTCTGACAGAGGAGTTTTTGGAAAAGAAAAATGAAGAAACTCTTTGTTTTTTTTTCTAGGTTTTAACATGATTAAATTGTATAATTGTCTCAGTTGCATTCTTACTCCAAATAACTCGGTTTGTCTGCAAGAGCTATTGAAGCATAGAACATTTTCACTATAATTTTTATTACTTACTCATGTAGGTAATATCTGATTGAAGCCAAAATACTTCCAAAATAAGGTTGAATTAAGATACTTGTTTGGAACTTTCAAATCTACCTGCCAGTGCAGTGTAGCAGTGTTAAAGAGTAGAGTATGATTACAAGATGTAGTGGGTATATGTCGTAAATTAGTTGCATGAGGTTGTGTGGATGGGTATTTAAAGCAAAAAAATGTTTGTTCATCAGGACTGTGCCCATATCAATAGAATTTGAGTTTTCCCCCAAATGAGAGACATTTAAGGCCTGATGGAGAAAGAGCATATCTTTGTATTCTGGTAAAAATGGGGGGGGGCGGCCTCCAAAGCCAGGGTATTGTGGACCAACATGCAGGAGAGTTTCCGGGCTTAGAGGGCAGGCGAGTTTCAGCATGTGTATGCTCGGGGCATATCCAGCAGTCAGAATGGTTAATTGTGGTTGCTAACGTATAGATAGTGCCTGTAAGGGGTTTTTTGAGAGCTTAGTACAAAGAGGAGTGGGAGGATAAAATATAGGACATCCATTGCGGAGAGATTTTAGTCAGTAAAGAAAAGGAAAAGGGTGGTGAAAGAGGAAAAAAGGATTTCTTCCAGGTAAAAGTCAGAAAAATCTCCCTGCAACCACAGGTCCCAAATGATACCTAGATATTGTTCGATTGAAAGGGTAGAGGGGGTGGCAAAGTCAGTCAAGTGTTCAGAAAGAATTCTACAGAAGGTGTTGGCTCTATGGTGTATCATGTGGGTTGGTATTGTTAGAAGCCTAACTTGGAGTTTTGTCACCTCTGTCCTTTGTGAGCTTTAATTGCAGATCTCCAAGAGGCTCATAGGTGTACTTATCTGAGGTTTCAGGGTTGCACTTGTCTGCAGTCTCAGGACTTGGTGTTTCACTGTTTACAGGGGGCGGTGGTGCAGGTTTTAATCTAGAAAAATGTATCCACGATGGAAAGTTTAAAAGTTTTTCTGTGGTGAGAGTGGTTAGAGCAAGAAAAGGACCCATCCATTTTGGGGTTAAGGGTTTAGGGTGTAAGATTTTCAGGTTACCCAGTCACCTGGGTGAATAGGTAGTGAGGGAGTAGAGGGTTCCGGTGCAGGAAGCGTGGAGTCAGTTAGCTGATGGAGGAGAGTCCACATTTAAGTTAAGCCAAGTAGGTTACTCTTGAAATCTGATGGTTGAGAAGGGATGTTAGTGAGGGTAAAGGGATGTCCATACATGATTTCAAAGGGGCTAAGGAAATGTGGTTTTAGAGGAGGGGTTCAGATTTTCATGAGAGCTAAGGGTAGTTCAGTAGAAGGTGTTTGTATATGCATTGCTAATTTGGTTAAGTGCTGCTTTAAGATTCCATTTATAAGCTCTACCTTTGCAGAAGATTGGGCCTGTAGAGGATTTGAAACTTCCAAGTTATTCCTAGGGCACTGCAGATACCTTGCATGATTTGTGAAGTAAAAGCCATTCCGTTGTCTGACTGCAGGGAAGAGGGAAGGCCAAATCTGGGAATTATTTCTGTTGACAGGATTTTAACAATAACATCTGCTCGTTCTGAGATTGCTGGGAATGCTTCAATCCCCCCAGAGAAGGTGTCTATGAGGACTGAGAGGTACTTAATCTTCTTCACCGGTGGCATGTGGGTGAAGTCTAATTGCCAGTCTTGTCCTGGTTTGGAGCTTCTATACTGATGTGTTTTAAAAGAAAGAAGAGTAGGATTTCCGTGGATATTAGTTTGTTGGCAAATAGAACAGTCTTTTGTGATAGCTTTTAAGTGTTTTGAAAGATGGGGACAATGTAGGGAATTGGAAGTAGTGAGAGTGGTTTGTGTCCCATGTGATACTGATTATGTAAAGAAATGAGAATGTTGTGTTTTTATAATTCGGGCAAAAAGGTTTTCCCATTTTTCATGAACCATCCCGCAATTTGCTTTGCTCCCTCAAGGGGAAGTTTTAAGAGTTTCTTCAGGTGAGTAAGGAGGAAGCAGGGTATGGAAGTGCTAGGAGAATGGGTGTGGCAGTAGAGTGTGAACCTGGGTAGGGTTGGGAAGCCTGTGCTTTGGCTTCGGTGTCAGCTCTGTTATTGCCAACAGATATAGGGGAATTAGAGTTTTGATGCCTTTTGCAGTGAACTATAGTGGCTTGGGTTGGAAGTGATGCCACTTTAAGTAATTGTAGGATGAGATCTTTGTTGACAATGGAGGATCCACTAGAAGTGAGGAACCCCACCTATTGCCAGATGGGGGCGTGTCAGTGTAGGTTGTGATATGCGTCTTTGGAGTCAGTGTAGATGTTTAGGGTTTGCCCCTTGCCTCTGACTAGTGCTCTGGTGAGGGCTCTGAGCTCAGCTTGTGAAGTGGTATGGGGTGGGAGGGGATCTGATTCAACAGTGTCAGTTAAAGTAACAATAGCGTGCCCAGCCTGGGAGGAATTGTTAAGTTTAGTGGAGCTGCCGTCCATAAACCACGTGTGAGTAGGGTTAGGAAGAGGAGTATCTGAAATATTGAGAAGAGGTTTAGTGAGGAGATCAGGCATATCATTAGTGTAGTCTGTGTCAGGTGCTTCTGGGGATGGGTTGGGATCAATGGGGAAGAGGGTGGCAGGATTGAGAGGAGGACAGTGGTGTAAGAAGATGCTGGGATTTTGTAGAAGGGTTGCATGAAGGGTTTGAAGGCGGGTAGAGAAGATAGATGCAGTAGCTTTGTGAGTTAGAAGAGGAGATAGGGAATGTGAGGGAAAGACACCAAGACAATTTATTGGAGACGGTTTAAAACTTTCTTGGACTAGGAGGGAAGCAGCAGTGAGGGCTTTGAGGCAGGCAGGCCAGCCGAGAGTCATGGGATCTAACTGGAGAAGTAGGCAATGATTATCAGGACCGTATGGTTGCATTAAGATTCCTAGAGCATACCCGGTGTCTATGTAAGGTGTCTACATAGAGAGAGAAAGGCTTAAAGGGGTTGGAGAGAGCTAGAGCAGGTGCAGTTAATAGGGCTTATTTGAGCTGGTTGAAGGGAAGTTTGAGCAATAGGGGGCGATCGAGTGGCTTATGAAGGTTGTCAGAAACAGCTTGGTAAAAAGGTTTAGGCCCAAAATTTGGAATCCAGAGATGGAAAAAGTTGACAAGCACCAGGAGAGAGGAGGTTCGTTTTGGTCTGTGGGAAGGGATAGCTTTTGATGAGTCGAACTCAATCTGCAGTTAGATGTTTATGTGAGGGAGAAAGATGGAGCCCCAGATAAGTTACCTGAGATTTTAAAAATTGTCCTTTGTTTGGGGAAACACGATATCCCTTATCACTGAGAAAGTTGAACATGG
>PVKH010048514.1:0-10194 GCA_004027955.1 Chaetophractus vellerosus | reverse complement strand
TTCAAAAAAATATCTAAAACTATTGTAGCAATTTTATATACATGTGTGAGGTATTAAAACACCCATGAGAATGATTTAACAAATTCAGGATAACTGTTATCTATGAAGAGAAATGGAGGAGGAGAGGATGAGGAAAGGGTTCAGAAGGGACTTTATAGTTTATGATTTCTAAAACTGTGGTGATGGGAGAAAATATTTGGAAACCACATATCTGATATAGGTTTAATATCCAGAATATATAAAGAAATCTCTCAACTTAAGAAAAAGACAAACAACCCAATTTAAAAATGGGCAAAAGACTTAGATATACACATGGCCAAAAAGCACATGAAAAGATGCCCAACATCATTAGCCATCAGGGAAATACAAATCAAAACCAGTGAGATAGGGAAACAGATGTGGCTCAAGCAGTTGGGTGCCTGCCTACCACACGGGAGGTCCTGGGTTTGGTTCCCAGTGCCTAAAAGAAGATGAGCAAGACAGTGAGTTGATGCGACAGGCTGGCATGGTGAGATGACACAATGAGAGACACAATAAGCAGGGAGCCCAGGTGGCTCAAGCAATTGGGTGCCTCTGTCCCATATGGGAGGGTTTGGTTCCCGGTGCCTCCAAAAAAAAAAAAAAAAAAAAAGATGATGAACAGACACAACACACAATGAACAGACACAGTGAGCATACAGCGAGTACAAACAATGAGGAAGTTGGGAATGAATAAATAAATAAATAATAAATATACAAATATATTTTTAAAAACCAGTGAGATACCATTTCACACCCATTAGAATGGCTGCTATTTAAAAAAAAAGAAAGAAAAAAAGTGTTGAGGATGAAGAGAAATAGGGGCCCTCATTCATTGCTGGTAGCAATATAAAATGGTGCAGCCATTGTGGAATACAGTTTTGTGGTTCCTCAGAAAGTTAATATAGAATTACCACATAAACTGGCAATCCCAATAGTAGGTATATACCCCAAAGAACTGAAAGTGGGGTCTCAAACAGATATTTGTACACCGATGTTCACAGCAGCATTATTCACAATTGCCAAAAGATGGAAGCAACCCAAGTGTCCATCAATTGATGAATGGATAAATAAAATGTGGTATATACATACATGAATACAAAGTTATTCAGCTGTGAAGAGAAATGAAGTCCTGATACATGTGACAACATGGATGAAACATGAAGATATCATGTTGAGTGAAAGAAGCCAGACACCAAAGGACAAATATTATATGATCTCACTGATATGAAACAATTAGAATAAGCAAACTCATAGGGAATAGAGAATATAAATTACCAGGTGACAGGATGGGAATGGAAAGTTAAGGCTTAAAATGTACAGGATTCCTATTTGGAACAATGGAAATGTTTTGGTAATGGATGGTGGCGATGGTAGCACAACATTGTGAACGTAAGTAACAGCAATGAAATACATATCTGAATGTGATTAAAAGGGAAAATGTTAGGTATATCTGGTAACAATAATTTTTTAAAAATTCATGTAACTACGCTACACAAACAGTGAACCCTAAGTTAAACCATGAACTACAGTAATAGTACAATTACAAAAATGCAGCAATTGTAACCTATGTTCCACACCAATGCAAGGTGTTAATAATAGGGTGGTAGATGGGAATCCTGTATTGTATGCATGATTGTTCTGTAAACCAACAATTTCTCTAATAAAGAAAAAAAAACATAACTGTGTGGTAGGTACATGGGCATGGAGTTTTTATATTAGCAATATTTTTTGGTATGTGTGAAAATTTTTACAATTTTTAAAAGCAAATGTTAGTTATCTGGAAAAATTATATATGGAAGCATTCATTCATAAAGGATAGTAGAAAAAATCAAACTAAATATTAGAGATGGAAGGTACCTTAGAAGATTTAGTTGGGGGAAAAGCAGGCACCACCATCCTTGTTCAATATAGAGGGTCTGTAAGCCCTTGGTGCCAGATATGGGTGACAAAAAGACAGAATCAAGTTCAGAAAGTAAGGGGCAGATAAGGGGTCTGGGGTAGCTATAAGCACTGGCCTCTCCGATTTCAAGCAGGGCTTCTGGGACATTTCCTTCTCTTCCTCAAGGAAAAAGAGCTTCTATTTAGGCAGGGACCCATGACAAACACACATTTATTTCACTGTGTTGAGAGTGGCACTCTGGCAAGAGGAGCAAGCGGTTCTGATTTTCCATTCCAATGGGAGAAGGAAAAGAACAGCCACAGAGAAAGCAGGAGGAGGAGGAGGGTGGTTGAAGAGCAGAGGGGAGGGGGAACTTAGGCTGTCTGCCCTGTACCTCTGAGTGGACCTTGAGGCCTCAGCATTGTTAAGGGCAACCCACACAGGGCACAAGAACTGGCAGAGACCTGGGAATGAGGCCCTAGTTAGAAATATGGTGTGAGCACTTGCCCAGAGCACTACTTATCAGTTTTTCTCAGAAACCAAGTGATATAGTTGGAGTCAACTAGAAGGAAGGGCTTGGCCAGCAGAACACAGAGAAGGAAATTTTGAACTTGGCCCAATTCCACAGTTAACAGACTTCACGGGGAAAAAGAACTTGGAATGTGCAGTATTGGGCCACTTTTCATTCCACAAATTAGATACAATTTAACGTGGAAAGAGAACAGAACTTTTAGACTAAAGTCGAATCAGTCAGGCAACAGATATTAATAACATAACCTTTCTGTTTTAAAACAATAGGGAGGTTGACCCTGTGACTCTGGGTTTGTGGATAGGTGAAAGGATACCACTGCTGAGTGTGGGAAAGAGTACAGAAGAGAGACTTTTCATGGCCTTCAGAACTCCCTCTCAAGGGCCAGCCAGTTTTCCTGACCTTCAGGGTAAGCCATGACTTAATGCATTTTTCCCTGTGGATGCTGCAGCTTAGCACTCACACAGAGCTCTCTCTTCTAAGTTCTGATCTGGGGTAACTTCGGGAAGTATGCTGCCCAACTGAGGCAAGTCAGGGGTGGAGAAGCAGCAGGGACCTTCAACTGAGAGTTTTTTTTTTTTTTTAAGATTTATTTATTTTATTACATATCTCCCATTCCCCCCCGCTGCAGCGACACGCCGAGAGTGGTCACTGCGCAGGCGCGGCTTTCTCCGCTTGTGGGCGGCTTCTGCTTCCATCACGGCCGGCTTTCAGTTCGCGGGTGGCTGGCTGCGCTCCTTTCGCAGGCGACCTGCCCTGCCCGTAGCGGCTTTTGCCCTGTCCGTGGCAGCTTTTTTTTTTGCCCTGCCCACGGCGGCTCTGGCCCGCCCATGGCGGCTTGCCATTCTCAAGGCGGTCTGCCCGCTAGGAGAGGTCCCCAGGAATCGAACCTGGGGCGTCCCATGTGGTATGCCGGTGCCCCATCCACTGGGCTATCAAGCCGGCCCCTCAACTGAGAGTTTCTATTGAGATTTTCTAATTTGGCTGCAGTAAAGGAGCCATAAAAAAATACATTCAAAGTTCTGGGTCGCTCAGCCTTTCAATGAATAATGGCAATGTAACATTTCAATGCTGAGTTCACTCATAATGCTGCAAGTAAAGGAGACAAAAACACGGATTATCTATCCCTTTGACCCACTTCAAGAAGCAGAAGTTAACTGCTTTTACAATTAAAAAGAAAATATGTACTTTGCTTCAAAAGTACATTTGGAGACAACATCTGTGATCCCAGGCTATCTGAATAAGGTTATGTGGCTTGTCTATTTACATTTCAGAAATCTTCCAAAAATAGAAAAACAAGTTTCCCAAATATTGAAATCCATTTTAAGAAATGCTACATTCACTTCCTTGCTCAAGATTTTTATTATTAAGGATGAAGTTTAATAAAATGGATCCTGCCAGTTTTTTGAAACTTTCTTTGATAACCACATTTAGTTTAGGCTTTTTATTTGGTGGAGTTTTAAACATAGGGATTAATGAAATTTTAGAATAGCTGACTTTATCTGAAATCTCTAATTGGAAAAATGGATTTCTGAAATACAAAAAATAAGTAAGAGTCATAGACTGAAGTTTTAAAATATTTTTCCAAAATAAAGGACTTAGAGAAAATGTATAAAAGTAGAAATAAAATGAGAATGCTACTTACATTAAAAGAACAAGGGGGGCCGGCTGGATAGCCCAGTGGATAGGGTGCCGGCATACCACATGGGAGGCCCCAGGTTCGGTTCCCGGGGACCTCTCCTAGCGCGCAGACCGCCTTGAGAATGGCAAGCCGCCATGGGCGGGCCAGAGCCGCCGTGGGCAGGGCAAAAAGCTGCCATGGACAGGGCAAAAGCTGCCATGGGCAGGGCAGGTCGCCCACAAATGGAAAGCAGCCAGCCACCCGCGAACTGAAAGCCGGCCGTGAATGGAAGCAGAAGCCGCCCACAAGCGGGGAAAGCCACGCCTGTGCAGTGACCAGTCTCGGCGTGTCGCCGCAGCGGGGGGGGGAGGGGAGATATGTAATAAAATAATAAATAAATCTTTAAAAAAAAAAAAAGAACAAGGCATTGTTCTTTTGTAAATACACATTCTACAAGTTCATAAAAGCCTATTTTCACCAAGCATCTATTTATTTTGCTATTTATACTTAGAATAAATTAATTTTTGCTTCTTTATGTTAAAATTTACTATTTTTTATTAGAAAGTCTAAAGGGCTTTACAGATTAACATATAATGATCTAATCGTCCTCAAAGCATCTTTGAGAAATAAAATGGCAAGATAACAAATTATGACATACCAAATGATAAATACTAAAATATAGCCATATGTTATAATCACACTTAAAAGGTTTCTAATGCTAGAACCACCAAAATGTCAAGAGAGAGAAAAGAAATAGCAAATAAAGTGTAATTGTAGAGCTACAACAACTCAGAAACATCTATGAAGGATTGTGAATTTTAAATCTGATTAAGGAACCAGCAGAGAATACCAAGAATTAGCTTACCATTTGAGAATGGCTGAATGAATGCATGACAAGTCTCTTTTGCAAATCTTGCACTTTCAAAAGGAAATGTTTAAAAAAAAAAAAACAAAAAAGGAAATGTGTTTTAGGTGTTACTTAATCTGGAAGTAGTGATGCACTTGAAGATGTTGAAATGTGAATTTTAGAGGTTCTCAATGAGCACATGTTTTACCTTCAATAAAATTTCACTTTTCAAAAAGAGCCTAGTTTGTGATCTAAACTTTATTTTGAGGAATAAAAGCTTAAAACACCTCTAAGATTTCCATTCTTTTCCTCCGACCATCTCAAAACTCAAACTTCTCCAAAAAGAAATCAGTTGCATCTCCTCTGCTCCATCCACTGGTTCTGAGAAAGTGTACCTTAGTAACAGGGAAACTCCAGTATGAATCACTACTTTCCTAAAAGTGGAATTTCCTCGTTTGCACTTTGACAACTTAGGGTCAGGTCTCAGTTTCATTTAAGGGTGAAGGGAATACTGTGGTCACTTAAAACATGAAGGAAAAAAAACACAAATCCTGATTTTATGCACTATTGCTATCGGAAAACCATACTGCCAAATCACTGGAATTATCATTGGAAAAAATTACAACATTCCCATGATGTTACAGCAAAAATGCAGTGAAACTGAGCTTTTGGATCTTCTCAAGTATTGATTGAGGATATATCATATTTTCCATTCATTTAGAGGTAAGTGAAAGATAAAAAGAAAAAAAAGTATAAAGTAAATAGAATTAAATAGCACCACTACATGTTGCAACTAAATAAAAACAAATATCTTTTTCCCCATTTAGAATGAGTTCTTAAAAGAGGTAAAATTAAAAATGTTTCTATCTATGTAATAAATCAGATAGCAACTAGGACTGAAATAAACTTTAGCTACAACTTCATTATTTTCCAAGGAAATTCCAAAATCATTTATTTAGAAAGATTTCAGCTTAGATTTGCTCAAAATGTAAAATACAGTAAGTTCCTTCATGCAGTTAATACAAATCAACAATATTTGTGGGGGTAGAGTGGGTGGGTGGAACCTGTACCAAATTAATGTAGACAAGAAGAGAACAATCTAGAATCATACTCTTTCTCTCCTACCCGCCCACCTCCCTTCCCCACCTTCCTCTCCTACCAGCTTTCCTCTGGATAAAAGGAAAGTGATCAGAGATTATATAATAAGCATAACTCCAACTCATAGCGCTCTGAGTCCAGTTAGCAAGAGCCTTTTCTTAATAAAACCAACGCCAATGTCACAAAAGCATAGTAAAATTAAGCAACATCTCCAGCTCAGTGTAGTCAGTGACAGATGGATAATTATAATAAGCTATTGCTAACTGAGTAGGGCTAAAACAAACAGATGAAGTATCTGCAAAGTAAAAGGATGAGACAAAAGCCATCAAAACTGGCACAAACAATATAATTTTTCCCAATCAAAAGTGAAAAACTTCTACCAATGATTTTATCATCCTGGTTTGTAAACAAAATCCTATAATACAAAAGTCTAAAGTTGACAGCACTCTATAGTCTTCGTGCATATAGTAAACACTTCCACGAGCCAATTATACATATCTATACATGTAGCCATTCACCCCAAAATAACTTAAAAACATTTTTCTAACTTTATAGGGTGATAAAGAATTCTGTTGCCTACTACTTCCTTGGCTTGGCTTTTAAAACAGAATACAACGTCACAACTGGTTTGGTAAATCCAAGATCTCTAACCTATGTTTCAGACCTACCGATGAAGTCTGGACCAATGAAGGAGCTAGAACACATCATATTTTCTTTTGTCTTCCTTGTCCCCCAGCTAATTGCCACTTTAAACACACAAAGGATGAGTAATAATTATATTCAAAGCATAACATGAGTGGGTTGTCAAAATATGCTACAGTGGATTTCACATTCAATCATTATTTTCTCTACTACCAGATCCCATTGTTCAGGAAGGGGCTGGGGGGAAAAAGAAAAGGAAAAGAAAACCAAAATGAGATATTCAACAAGGGACTGTTTTAAAAAGCCATCCTGATAGTATAATGGCTTGGAGAATCATCCAGTACCACATATAATAAATTTTTGTAAAATTGACAAAAGAATTATTTCAAATTGTATTTTATGACAAGTTATTTTTATAAAACTAAATTCAAAGTGGAATGTCCCATCCAAGCCCCCATTCTACCCATAACTAAGGAAGAAGCCTCAGGTATTAGAAGCAACTGTGCCATTTCCATCAACCCACCTTCAATCTTGAGTAGGAGAATTATCCACCTTATGTTTTCCTTTACTCACTTCTTTCAAAATGGATAATTATTTCCAAATCCTGGAGAAGCACGTGAAGGATCACAGAATGTCTATAAGCACTTGTCTTCCTCGGGGAGTTTGTTTGTTTTTTTTTAAGTGACAAATACAAAATAACCTTTTAAACAGGTCAAAATCAGGCAGTTGCTCCAACTGACAGGCATGTAAGATACAAAAGACTCACTTGGAAGTATCTAGCCTGACATTGGGCCCCGGAAGGCAATGGCCCTTATCTCCCCAAAAGAGAATACCTGGGGGTGAATGACCAAGAGCTATGTCTTCGCTCAAGAGGTACAGACACACTTCCTTAAAGACGGATTTCCCACATGTTCCCACTCCTACTTCTCAATACCAAATAGCCTGGGCACATTTGTTTCTCTCCCTGATTCATACAATTCCAGTTTATTTGCTGTCATCTACAAGAGAATAAGCAAGAAACAAAGGGATTTGAAAAATGTGATCTTGTTTTTTTCACATGATGCTTCTTTGTAGTATCTGCAGAAGCACACCCAGGAGGAAAGGAATCATTTGCAGATTTCATTTTTCCACATTATCCTGTCCCTAAATAACATGAATAATTCTGAGTTTGCCATACCATAATTTATTAACCATATTCAATTAATCTAATCAGCTGTAAAACAGGAGAGGGCAACAGTGCATGCTAATAAATGAGCTTATTAGATTTAAAAAGCTGTTTAACTGAAAAAATCATGGTGAATTCCCACACAGACAAAGGGCAAAAGTGGCCTGGTGGATGATTTGCTTTGTATATTTTTAACTCATCAGTCTACCTGTAAGGCCCCATTCCCCATTTTACAATGGGTAAAAAATAAAAACAAAATTAGTAGGTGTACACATTTTGTTTTTGTTTTTTTAGGAGGTACCAGGGATCAAACCCAGGACCTGGTACATGGGAAGCAGGCGCTCAACCATTTGAGCTACATCCATTTCCCCCACCTATTATTTTAAGAGTAAATTCTGGGGTACAGAAGGAGGAGAATTCTGGGCTCTTAGGTATATAGGGGGTGGATGGAGCCAGAGTATTGCCATATGTAAATAATTGGGAAAAAGTAAAACTAAATAAAACAAACTTGAACATCAAGTTGAAAATTTTACCTCTGCAGTGGAAAAGTTGATGCTTTACCATATTAAATTCATCTACTCAGTTTTTGACCAATCAAATGTATTTTGGAAGCACCCTAACTGTAACCCTAAGTTACTAATATGAAAAACAAAAGCAGACCCATCCATTCACATGATCATTTTACAGACACACTGCCATTTCAAGTATGCTTTCAGCAAGACTGGGGCAGAATTTCCAATTCTGGTAGTCACAATTTTAGTTCTCCCTGTTTGGACAGTGTAGTCATTAGGTCCGGAAATGAATACTACAGTGATGCAAAAATGTTAAGAAACATGATACACAATGACTGTGTATTTTTAACCCCAAATAGTCTATCAGTGCAATGAGGCATGTGAAGGAAATTGTCATTGGTCATTTTGGGAATAGAAGAGATTACACCATTGGGCTGCAATATTTTGAATTAGTTTCTAAGAGTGACAAAAGAAAGCAGAAAAAAAATTTTACATTCAGAAAAACTGATTTTTATTCTACTTCTGGTAACCAATTAACACCTTTGCAGGCCTCACGGCTGAAGTCCACATTTGACCCTGTAATCAAACATGGGTTTCCTATGTGAAACTGTGACACTGAGATCAGAGACGTGGCAGACTTGGCCACTTCTCAGACTTTGCAACCAATTCCCCTGGCTACATGTGAGTATAACCTATTTTTTTTAATTGAGGTAGCTTCATTTTAGCTACATAAAAGATATGGCTGAAGAGTGCTCAACCAAATATGAGAGATATGACAAGGTTTAGCTTAGTCAAATGTAAGTCACATTTAATGAAATTCAAGTTGCAAACAAAAGGACATATTTTAATATTCAATTTGACAAACAATCATTGGGCACCTACCATGAATCTGGCACTATGCTAGGCACAAAGGAATACAAAGCTGAAAAGTTATGGGTCTCAAGGAGCTCCTGAGTCATTAAAATTTCATAATGTGAAAATCCCACTCCATACTTATGTCTTTTGTTAAAGATAATATACTAAAGTTTGTTCTTTAGGAGCAGGGACTAACAAACAGAAAACATGATTTCCTAAGATATGAAATTGCCTGCTTTAATTCTGTCATTTCCACAAGCAAGCATATAATTATCTCCCCAAAGACTGAGAATAAACAAGTGACATTTGTCTATTAAAAATGGCAAATATGGTAATAGCAATTTTTCACTGTTGTTTAGAAACAAATTTGGCCTAAAATTTAAGATAATAAACAAAAAAAAAAGTATATTCACCTGTACATTCTCTCCTAGCACTCTAGTAAATAAGCTATAGTCTTAGTCAAATTTGAAATTCTCTCTGAATTTTAAGAGCTTTGATGACTAGCTGAAAATCAAAATGATCAAACATCATATTTAAAAAGATGTCTATCTACTATGTGTCAGGTATAACCCTCAGAAACAGCCATCATTATGCCCCATTATATCCATAAAGAACATGAGACTCAAAGAGGCTAAGTAACTTGCTCAACAAGACAAGCTTAAGCAGCAGAGCCAGGATTTTAACACATGTCTGCCTAGCTCCAATACCCTAGGCTCTCTTTACTGGGCTATGTACTATGCTAAAGGTGATAATTCTGTGAATTAAGTGGCACTAACAAGAGAATCACCTTTCTGAGGTGAGGGTACTAGCTCAGATTGCAAGGAATTTGGAAGAAACCAGTTTGCAGTAGAGCCCTGAAAGGAGAACCAAGCTCCAGGTCATCTCTCCATCACAAAAGGAGAATGGACCCACTCTGAGTGTACCTGAATATCAGGAATTACAAGTTCTTTGGTCCTCTAAATATGCTTAGTATAGTCATTCTATAAAGAACTGTTATTTCTACATTAGTCTGAAACAGATCTGGT
>PVKH010048513.1:0-10192 GCA_004027955.1 Chaetophractus vellerosus | reverse complement strand
AGCAGTGCTCCATGTTTTGCAGGCTTCTGTGCTTCGCAGGCGGCAGCTCCATGTTTCACTGGTGACTTTGCCATGTCGGTGGGGGCTCCGCCCTGCCTGTGGCGGCTTTTTTAGCTTCTGACTTCTTGAAGCATTCTCTCTCAGCTTCTGGGGATTTTTCTTTGTCTTTGCAGCCCACCCCCCCTCCATATTGACATGTTTATAAAGAACTTCAGTAAGAGGATTAAGATTCACCCTGGGTCATACCTTACTGAAGTAATCTAATCAAATGGTTCCACCTACAATGGGTTCACACCCACAGGAATGGATCAGTTTCAAGGACATATTTTTCTGGAGTACATACCATCTCAAACTACCAAACCATGTGACAGAGGAGTCCAGGATCACTGGCAGTCAGTCTTTGAGAAGTAAGTATCACTTGATGATTCCTTGATTTGGACATTTTTATCAGCCTCAAAACTGTAAACTTGTAAGTTAATGAATTCCTTTTGTTAAAAACCAACCTATTTCATGGTATCTGCACTTCAGCAGCTTAACAAACTAGAACAGCCCCTTTCTCTCTTTTTTCTCCCTCTGGGATTCCAACAATGCATATATTGGTATGCTTGATAGTGTCCCCCAGGTTCCTCATACTCTGTTCACTTTTCTTCATTTTTCCTTCTTTCTGCCTCTCAGACTGAATGATTTCAATAGTCTTATCTTCAAGTTCTCTGGTTCTTTCTTCTACCAGCTCCGATCTGCTATTGAACCCTGTTCAGGACTGAATCATGTCCCTCACAAAAGTCATGCTCAGGTCCCAACCCCTGGTTCTGTGCGTGTGAACCCATTTGTTAATAGGACCTTCGAAGATGTTATTAAAGGTGTGCCCAATCTGAATGAGGGGTCCTTAAACCAATACTGCTGAAGTCCTTAAAAACAAAGAAAAGTGAACAGAAGATAAGATATGGGGAGCAGTCAGAAGCTGGAAGTCACTGGAACCCAGAAGAGAAAGGAGAGGACATCACCGCATGACATTGCCACATGATGGACAAGCAAGGGAATCCCAAAGATCACTGGCAGCCAACTCCAAAATGCCAGAGTCTCCTGGGAGAAAGTATCACCTTGCTGATGCCTCAATTTTGTACTACTCCTATTTCAGAATTGTGAGCCAATAAATTCCCCTTGTTTTAAGCCAACCCTCCTGACCTTTCATCACACCACACTGCACCACATGACACCTTATGAATGCCAGTGAAAAACACTAACTCCAGTAGTTATTACAGTGCACTGGGCAACAAGAAACAAAAAAACAAAAAGTACCTTCCCCATGCACACTGGAGAATAACACTTGTTGGGGTACTGTGACAGTTTGAATTTGGTGAATTCCAAAAAAAGACTATGCTTTTTAACTAATCCATTCCTGTGGGTGTGAGACCCTTTGATTGCATTAGATTCAGTTAAGGGACCTTGATTGGATCACTCAATTAGATTGCTTTTGATTGGACTACAATGGTGAGGCATGACTCTGGTTGGGTCTCTGCCCTCTTGCTGGGTCTTATATAAACTGAGAACACACAGAGAGACACAGAAAAGGATCTCTGCCATTTCAACCCAGCCATGTGAAAGAGACAACTCAAGGATCCCTAGCAGCTGAAGATGCAGCATGAAGCCCCCAAGAGGCTGGGCCCATGGAGCAGCTCAAGGCTGAAGAGACAAGCCATATGCCTGATCACCCACAGCTGAGCTCCGGGATATGGTGGAGGTTGGAGAGGAAGGCAGGGACCTTGGCAGAGAAGGCAAGACATCTGGATCACCAATAGCTGACTTTGGTGAGAAAGGATCTCGATGATGCATTGATCTGGACATTTCATGGCCTTGGAACTATAAGATTTTCCCCTAAAAAAATTCCCATTATAAAAGTCAACCCATTTCTGGTACTCTGCATTGGCAGCCCTGTGGTAAACTAATACAGTTCTGCTTTAGTTCTCCTTTATACAAAATGAAAGCTACAGGTAGTTCTCATGAAAACATTAGTAAGTTTAACATTATTGTTTTAAGAGTGTCAATTCAATAAGACAGGATGCGGGCATGGCATAGTGGGTAGGAATTCAAATACAGAGGGCCCGAAATCAAAGGCTGAAGAGTTGCATCTTTATGTGATGGAGGCTTGTAAAGGTTATTGAACAGAAAAGTAGCATAATCATCAGTATTTGTGTTTTAGAAGACAAACTGGCAGCAGTGTGCAGAATGGAGAAGAGAGATATGGAAAATAAAAAACAGGTCCAGAAAAGAGATGTTGTGGTTAATTGCTGTGGAAGCAGGAAAGATGGGACCAATTCAAGAGGTAAGGGAGACAATCAGTTATAGAAGCAATATGATTTGGTTACTGAATGACTGCATGTAAGGAGTGAAGGAGAGGAAGGATTTGAATAGGACCTTGTGGTTTCTGGCCTGTACATACAGACATGTGGATGGCATTAACTGAATGGAAGCATAGGAATTGCTTGTGTGTGTGTGTGTGTGTGTGTGTGTGTGCAGCTGAACAGTTCAAGGAGGTCTGGGGAAGATTTCTTTGTATAAAGGAAAGGAATGCTCATGTAAAGTGAACAGCTCACTTTTATAGTGCCCAAACCATTAGTGTCCCAAAGCTGAGATAGTTATTACTTCACCAGCAGTTAAAGGCTTGATTACAGTCCCTGACTGCTGACTGTGTGAAGGCCGTTGGTTCCCGCAACTTCCACGGTCAAAAATGCTATCAATTGTGATTAATTATCGTGTGGCACAATACAAAGACTAGATGATTTATTGTGGTTTCTGAAAGATGCCTGCTTGGTTTCTTGCCCAGGGCTCTCGCTCTGAGTCCTCAGGGCAAGGGACTTGGACAGCCCCTGGGGTTTGCTCTTGGGTCTGAGCTGGCTAGCGGCTAACTGTTCCCAGCCACATGGTTCTAGGCTTTCGAGCTCTCCCTAGCTTAGGTGATTCGAACCTGCCCGACAGCCCTGTAGCCCACTGCCTTGCAGGCTTGTGAACCCGGGGTTCCCCTTGCCGAGGCAGGGCGGGGGCTGCTCTGAGGCCCCGCCCTTCAGGCCCCGCCCCCTCCCACAGCCTCCGGCTCCCTCCGGCCCGCGGTGCGGTGCGCGCCTGCGCTGGCCCTCGCCTTGGAGCAGCCATGATGGTGGGTGTTCTTCGCGGCGCCGAGCCCGGGCGCGCTGTGGGGGCGGCCGGCGCGGGGCGGCGCGGGGGTAGCGCCGGCCTGGCACTAATGTCTGCTTTTGTGTTTTCCCCACTCCACCCTTTTTCTCGGCGCGCTGGGCACCGTTGACCCCGCAGGAAGGCCTGGACGACGGCCCGGACTTCCTCTCCGAGGAGGACCGTGGAGTAAGTTCTGTCTTCTTCTCACTTGTGGAACCGTTTTTTCCTGCCTTGGGCCTCGGGTGTGGTACGGAGAAGGGTCCCCGGCGCCGCAGCAACCCCTCTCCGCCGTTCTCCTTTCGATTTCCTCGCCGCAGCCGCGCCCCGCCCTCCTGCAGCCCTTCCTCCCTTGGGGACGCTCCGTTCGATTTCCCGGGAACCAGCGGCTTCCGCGTCCCCGGGCTGGGTTCATACTCTCCCCGCGGACCTCTTCCCCGACAAGGTCGGGGTGCAGTAGGGAAGTGGAGAAGGGCCCGGATCTCAAACGCCCCCACCCTCGCCACTTTGGGGGCCTGAAAAACCATTATCAGACCTTCCTGGTGGCGCCCTCAGTATTCTCCTCAGGTAGACCACAGGAACCCACTGCCCTCCACCCTTCTGTCCCTCTCAAACGGATACAGTACAAGCTTATTCTGAATTACCCTTTTGAGAGGATATCCACGGTCGGCGAATCTTAACTCGTCTACAGTATCCTACAAGGTTTTGGAAAACGCTGGTAGTCAGTGGTATTTTGTACTTTTTCTGATATCCGAAAAATACAGGGTTCCTTGGTTTTGAGGCTAGTTGCTGTACACTTCAGAAAGGGCGTTCAGGGCCCCAATTCCTACCCCCCCCCTTCTCCCCCCGTTTGTCTTGGCTGTGGAGTAGTAATCTGTATCGTGCCTGGTACAAGTGAACACTTGAAAAATATTGATATGTGATAATTACAGCTTAGCAAGGTTCCATGGTTTCTTCACATTTAACAGCCTGTACTTTAGTTTCCCATTTTGCTTTCTTTTACCGTCTTAGATAATGAAAAAGCAACTGTTAGTGGAGTTTTTGGTGGGACATGAAATACTATTGTAGGATATTATTATTAATGTTTTTAATGAGATGAAGTAGTTATATTAACTGATGACCTTTATGAAGCTTTCAAATGGTAAGAAAGATGTGGAGGGTGTCTGCATACTTTTATGCATTTTTCTGTAAATTTCCCTCCTTACAGAAAAGCATCATTTAGAATTTTTAGTTCCTAAAAAGTTTAGTTTATAACAGATTTTAAATCAAAATGTGGGGAGCAGATGTGGCACCTGCTTCCCACAGGAGAGGTCCCGGGTTCCGCCCTAGTGCCTCCTAAAAACAAAAAAACAACACGCAAACAAAGGAAAAAACCAACTCAGGGGAGCCGATGTGGCTCAGTGGTTGGGCACCGGCTTGCCACATCAGAGGTCTGCTGTTCCTTCCCTGCCAGGTACCTAAAACAAAACAAAACAAAATGTGTGGGTGTGTGTAAATATGTGTGTACATATATCTTCTGGGATAAGAGTGGAGTTAGAAAGCCATTTATAAATTGTATTTTGGACTTTAAAATAGGAGAAGCCAGCAAGGTTATTTAATGAAGTGAGAAGAATTGCTTATAACAATTAAAAAATTGATTTTTTAAAAATACTGACCTTCTTTTATTTAGATAACTTTGCATCATATTTCTGTAGTCTACCAGGAAAAGCAAATAGGATTTGCTTTCTTGTAAAATCTGACTAATGTTCAGTAAAAGTAATAATTTTTGGATTATTTTTGTTGATAATATGAAAAGTTAAGCAAGGATTTTTCTGGTGAAGATTTGTGTTCATGTTTTTATGCCGTTGATGAGTTTTGCTTTTAGTACTGGAAGCACTTGAGTAATGTGTCAAGAAACTTTTTTCATATATTACAAAATTAAAGGAAGAGGGAGACAAAGAGCATGCCTGACCAGGAGGTGCTTGTAGAATCTTGTAGGAGAAATTTTAATATGAAAATGGAAAAAACATTGCCATGAGTTAGAAAGCTTTTTGATTTTGTCAGAGTGAATATGTTCACATGTCCAGTTCTTCCTTATTTTGTCCTGTAGAACCAGGTGAATCATAATTGTAACTAGCACTGTGCTAAGCGCTGTATAAGCACTGTTTCATTTTGTCCTCTTATCATCCTTGTGAAGCTTTTACATAGGAGAAATCTGAACCTCAGAGAAGCTAAGTTAGTGGTCTAAGGTCACACAGCTGGTGAGTGGGAGAGCTGGACTTTAATCACATTTCTCTCTCTGACTTCAGAGCCAATGAACCTGTTTCTGAAAGTGTGGCTTTGAAACATTCGCATCAGAATTGGGGATGTTTGTAAAACAAAAACAAGACAGAAAAGAAAATGTTTCTGGGTCTCAGGACCTACTAAATCAGAATCTCTTGGGATAGGGAGAAGGGCAGATAGATGTTTTTTTTGGCGGGGGGCGGGGTACCTGGGACGGAGATTGAACTGGGACCTCATTTTTGTGGGACGCTGGCACTCAACCACTGAGCCACATTGTCTCCCCTGAGTTGGGTTTTTTGTTGTTGTTGTTTTGCTTTTTGTTTTGTTTTTCTTCAGGAGACACTGGGAACTGAACCAGGGACCTCCCATGTGGGATGCCGCACTCAATTGCTTGAGCCACATCTGCTCCCAGATGCCTTTTTTTTTTTTTTTTTTAAGATTTATTTTATTTACTTTATTTTTCTTTATTTATAACCCCTCCCCCAGATGGTTCTCTCATCTGTGTGCCCATTGTTTGCTCGCCTTCTCCTGGAGGCACCGGGAACTGAACCCGGGATCTCCCATGTGAGAGGCGAGTGCCTGACAGCCTGAGCCACATCCATGCTTCATGGCCTGCGGCATCTGCTGGCTTGTGGCATCTGCTCGTTGCAGTGGGAGGTGGCATCTGCTTTTAGGAGGCACCAGGACCAGGACCAAACCTGGGACCTCCCATGTGGTAGGCAGGCACCCAACTGGTCGAGCCACATCTGTTTCCCCCCAGATGCTTTTTAAACAAGCACCCAAGAAGATTCTGTTATGCACTGAAGTTTGATTACTACTGTACAGTTTTATCCTGTAATTTCCCCATTTCAGGAACAGAAATATCTGGCCTGTTTAAGTTTCTTAATATTGTGTTTGTCCTCATAGAAATAGATTGTCATAAGAATTTTAAGCATTGCGCTTTTAGTTTAGATCTTGTTCAACTTTTTAAGGAAGAGTCTTGATAGAGAAAAAAGCATGCAGTGCGTATTTCATTTGAATTGTAGAGAGAACAGCACAGATTCAAAAATAATAATGTAAAAAAAAGAATAAATAATAATAATGCAAGCATTTTATACAAAGCAGCAAGTAGGCAAAGTTAGAGTCAATGTTTTAAAATAAATATTTAAGCAGCCTTAAATTTTTGTTATGATATTTGGATCAAAACAAAATTAGAGTTGGTTTTACTTACAATTAAGAAAATATTGTTGAGGGCCAGCTGTAGCTCAATTGGTAGAGTGCCGGTTTACCACATGGGAGGCCCCGGGTTCAGTTCCCAGGGCCTCCTGAGTGGGTAGACCGCCTTGAGAAGGCAAGCCGCCGCGGGCAGGGCAAAGCTGCCCGCGAACAGGACAGGCCACCCGGGAGCTGGCAAAGGCAGCAGCACTGTGAGCTGACTCGGCGGGTCGCCACAGCAGGGGGGGAGACAAGCAGACACAGAAGAACACAAAAATCAACACAGCAAGAACAAGCAGAAAGGGGGGGATATATAATTTAAAAAAAAAAAGAAAAAACATTGTTTTGTGAGAAATGTAAAAAGTAGGCTTTAAGATTACACAGCATTAAACACTTTTTGATCTCTTCAGTTGCACCTCTACATAGCAGGGTAATTTTTTTTCCCCCAAAAAAAGAGGTGCAGTAATATTGTGTTGGTCAGCCAAAGGGGTGCTGATGCAAAATACCAGAAATCTTTTGGCTTTTATAAAGGGTATTTATTTGGGGTAGAAGCTTATAGTTACCAGGCCATAATATATAAGTTACTTCCATCACCAAAGTCTGTTGCCACGTATTGGAGCTAGATGGCTGCTGATGTCTGTAAGGGTTTGGCCTCCCTCTTCCTCTTAAGGCTCCATGGTCCCAGCCTCTTTCAATATCAGCTTTAGGCCGGGATAAGTCTCATTTCTCTCCCAGGATTCATTTCTCTCCCAGGATTCATTCCTCTCCAGGCTCAGCTGCTCTGTTCTCTCCACAAGGTCACCTGTAGACTGTGAGGCTCTCTGTCTTCTTGGGGCCTCTGTCATGTCTATGGAGCTGTTTCTTCCCCTCTGTTCTTCTCATGTGTGTTTACTTCTTGGGGCTCCAGCATCAAAAAACTACAACTGTCACCTTTGCCATGTCATTTTCTCTGTGGGTCCCTGCCCAGGGGCAGGGACTCTGTCCTGACGTGGCCCAATCAAAGCCTAAATCATAATTTAATGAAGGGTGAACCCTCTGGATCCAATACAATCTATTAAACCCAGAGGAACAGACCGATTTACAAACATAATCCAATGTCTATTTTTGGAATTCATAAGGTATACCAAACTGCTACAAATATATTATTTAGTAGACAAATGAGACTTTTGAAACTTATCTTTTTTTTTTTTTAATTATATATCCCTCCCTTTCTGCTTGTTCTTGCCATGTTCATTTTTGCGTTCTTCTGTGTCTGCTTGTCTCCCCCCCGTTGCGGTGACCCGCCGAGTCAGCTCACAGCGTGGCGGCCTTGTCTGCTCGTGGGCGGCTTGCCCTGCTCGCGGGGGCTTGCCCTGCCTGTGGCGGCCTGCCCTGCCCACGGCGGCTTGCCTTCTCAAGGCGGTCTGCCTGCTCAAGGAGGTCCCGGTAACCGAACCCAGGGCCTCCCATGTGGTAAACTGGAGCCCTACCAATTGAGCTACAGCCGGCCCCCAAATGAGACTTTTGAACTGGACGCGTTTTGTTCTGATGTGCTTGCCGAACAAGGTCAGTATGTGCCAATGGATGGCATAATTCTTAGCATTTGATTTAAAATTTAAATAACATGTTTATTGTTTTCAAAAATTATTTTAGATGGAATAACTACATATCTCCTGGACTCTTAGCCTTACTCCTCCCTCTGTATCCCTTATCTTCATTAATGGCATCATTTTCCAGTCACACAGGCAAGAAACCTCTGAATCACAGCTTTCATCCCCACAGTTAATGTCACCTCTGAAATTTTTTTTTGTATTTCCCTCATCTTTCATTTGCATGGCCCCAGTTAAGGTCCTGCTACTTGCATGGGTTCTAACAGTGCCCATCATTGGTCTCTTACTTCCAGCTTTGCTTTCCAATCCAGTCCTGACATTACTTCTAGTTCCCTAACTAGAATGATTAAATCATATAGCACCACTAGTCAAAAGGACTTACCTAGACCCCATTCCTTTTGAAATAAGGTCCAAACACACTGTAAGCTAGCATTCAACACCATTGATAACACTCTTTCTGGCTGGCTTTTTTCCTCAATATGTTCTCCTCAAATACCATAGGCATACCCTAGTCTACTGTCATTGCCTAGGTACCTCTACATTTTGTCTGCTTTATGCTGTTTCAACATTGTGGAGTGTTTTTTTTTCTCACACCTTTTCTTTCTTTTTTTTTTCTCTTTTTTGGTGATTTTAGTTTTGTTTTGCTTTGCTTTGCTTTATTGCTTTTTTCACTCACCTTTCCTTTCACTTGAAATTTGACTTACCTTTTGAGGCTTGGCCCAAATGTTTGCATTTTCCTTTGTACCTACACAGCATTTAGCTTGAACAAAATCCACATTTGTTGATAGTTATCTCAGATAAAAATGTGACATATATTGTGTTGGCCATGAATAAAACAAAGTTCCTGTCCTGCGACCTTCACAGTGTGGTGGGGGAGACAGTTACAATCCCCTGTGATAGAGTACTGTGGGAATACAAAGAAGAGAGTTTTAACCTTAGGAGAAGGGGTAATTGTGAAGACATATTAATAGCTACACACTTGTATAGTGTATATAGTATATGCAGGGACTTTCCATATATTAACGCAATTCTCAAATCCCTGTGAGATAGCTGCCAGGGTTATTTCTACTTTGGGAAGGAAAACTGAGGTTCAGAGAGATTAAATTACTTGCCCAAGGTCATATACAACCATGTGATTCAAACACAGGCAGTCTAGCTCTAGGACTGGCTCTGAACCATTATGCTATCATCTAAATAAGCTAAGCCTTAAACTTTTATTTTTTATTTTTTATTTTATTTTATTTTTTTAATAGCTCTAAAGCATAATAACACCAATTCAGACAGTTTATCATGCATACAAACTTGACCTGAGAAATTTCCATTTTTTGTTTTATTTTTATTGTTTTTTATTTTTAGGAGGTAGGGGGAATTGAACCTGGGACCCTGTATGTGGGAGACAGGTACTCAACCACTTAGCCACATCCAATCCCGTCAGTTGAATTTTAATCCACTGAAGTATCATCATACAACCGTCTGTGTAAAAACTAAGCCTTCCAACTTTGATCGGGAGTTTTATAGGCTCTCAGGAAAGGGGAAGAAGAGAGGGTTTGTCAGCCTAGAGGATAGCATGTATAGGTAATTTGGTTCTGCTTGGAGCACCTGTTCTTACTGGGAGCTGGGCTTGCAAAGGCAGATAGGGGTTGTGCAGATAGATCATAAAGTGCAAAATGATTAAGACTTCGGGCAGTGGAAGCCCTGAGGGCTTTTAAACTGAGAATGACATATGTCCAAATGAAAATAGCATTTTAGAAGGTTACTTTGAAGTGGAGGATGGATTGATGTACAGTCCAGCTGAGAAATGATGAAGCTGGAATGAAGGCAGTGGAAGTGGGGATGAAGGAGGGGGCATAGCAAAGAGATGATAGGATATAGAATTGACAGGGCTTAATGACGGAATAAGAACATAGACTAGGCAGGGGAGATGGAGAAAATGAGGAATAGAGGAGGGAAGAGCAAGTTTAGAGGGTAAGATGACTTTA
>PVKH010048512.1:0-10193 GCA_004027955.1 Chaetophractus vellerosus | reverse complement strand
TTTTTCTTACAATAAAGACTTACACGACATGTGCTGACACTTGTATTTTGACTTCTAGCTTCCACAACTGTGAGATAATAAATTTTGGTTATTTTAAGCCATTCAGTTTGTGGTACTTAGTTACAGCAATCCTAGGAAACTAAGACATGGCTTCCAGATGGTGAAACTAGAGACCTTGGAAAGCAATGAGGTGGGGTTTCTCTTTGACTTATAGCAAGTGTGTGTGTGTGTGTGTGTGTGTATGTGTGTTTAATTATTGAGATTGTCTTGTAAGGGAATAGGCCTTAGGAAAGCATTCCTGGTCACTGAAGGTATTTAAGCCAAGGTTGGATGGATCATTGCCAAGAGATATTATAAAACACATTTCTTCATCAAATGTATTCATTCATTCACTTTTTTGTTGAATCCTTTCTATGTGCCAGGCACTATGCCCAGTTCTGAGGAGATAGAAATCACCATGTCCATGGTTGAAAGAAATTGCTTGAAACTTCATTAAGGCTTGAAACTTTCTTAATAAAAGTATAAAGCTCTGATTTTTTTTATTCATCCTTTTGCCTTTTAAACACTCCATTGTGTTACAATCACATTTCTTCTATAATGTGCAGTAATACTTCATATCACTCTGAAAGATTACAGGCCTTTGACATCATGTATATGCAGTATTTTATTTCCTTACCTTTGAACATAGAGGTCAAAGTTGAATGTGGAGTCAGCTTTAGATAGAAGAATGTTGATTTTTCATGGGAAATGTTTGATTCTAGGTTGACTTACATAGATTTTAAAAGAGTCAAGATTTATCAGAAAGTATCATGAAAGAACACATGCTTATTAAATGTAAGTTGATATTATTTATTAATGTTGTTGGAAGTTCACTGCACTAAAACGTATATGGAAGAATCAGGTTCTAAAGTTACACTTTTATTTTTCTGAGGGAAGTTATAGTTTGTGTATACTTAGGGATTGAATCTCCAACTCCAATATTTGTAGATGGACTGTGTATCTGGATTAATTCTTTTTCTGTCTGTAGGATCAGATAGGACCAGGAGAAGCAGTTTCCAAGAACAACGTGTTCAGATTTGGAGGTGATATTGGGGTCTCTTTGCACATTTTGGCCCATGAAGTAAAGCCAGCTGTTCGTTTGTTTCATGTCTAGGTTTGGAATCCACCCAGTTGCAGGCCGGATGCCTGGTCAGCTTAATGTGCTGCTGGCTGAGGCTGGGGTGCCATATGATATTGTGTTGGAAATGGATGAGATCAATCATGATTTCCCAGGTAAGTGATGGGGTGATGGGAAAGTTAAATATTATTAGTGTGAGCCAAGCAGTGCTAAATTTAGGATATAAGCCATGGGATCAGTGAAGACCTACTACTCACAAGAAGAGTAACCTGAAGACCTACTACACACATGAAGAGTAGGTGTGCAGTTGAAATTAAGTACACGAAAAAGGACAATATTGAATAAGGTATAAAAGATTTTAGGGGGTTGTGGAAGTGGCTCAAGTGCCTGCTTCCCACATGGGAGGTCTCAGGTTCGGTTCCTGGTGCCTCCTAAGAACAAAAGGGCAAAAAAAACCAAGCAAACAAATGAAAAAACCAACTCAGGGGAGCTGATGTTGTTCAGTGGTTGAGTGCCAGCTTCCCACATATGAGGTCCCAGCTTCAATCACCTCAGCCCTGGTACCTTAAAAAAAAAAAAAAATTTTTTTTAGGCAGCGTGACTAAATTTTGTTCCTAGGAGAATATCTGAAGAATTGTTGAAAATCTCTAGAAGGCAGTGCAGTGTAGTGTAGTGCAGAGGGGAAGACTCAGGCACTGATCAGGCCTGGGTTTTGAATCTCAGTTCTGACTCTTACATACCTGTGGCCTTGAACTAGGTACTCAACCTTTGTTTCCTCATTTGTAAAATTGCTTTTGTTGCTAATTTTGTGTCTGATTCTTGCCAGTGTCTAAATTTTTACTGGTTTCCAGTTGTATCAATTCACATTCAGCGAAATGGTTTTTTTCTTTTCTTTTCTTTTTTTCTTTTTTTTTTTTTTTAAGTGCTAAGGCTTCACTAGATAAGGTGCGGTAATTTGTGGCTGTCATTGGGTGGATGTTAAATGCTAATGACATTTGGCCCAAGATCACGTTTGTTAAAATTAAACCAGTTCCCTCTGGCAGGTGTCCACTATAAACTTAAAAAAAATACTGTTTATTACAGAAAAATCATGAAATTGTGTGTATGTATAGATTCACATGGCATTTTGGCCAAGTTCTAAGGTAGTGTATATTATAGAGAATTTATACCATTTTAAATTTTATGCCCCTTTTCAGATTTCACTGTTGCCAAGTTATGGGTGAAACAAGCCAGTTCCAGGAATTATGGACACAGCTTTAATATAGCACAGACTCTTAGACCATTGTCTCTTAGACGTCCAATTGCATCTTTTTTTTTTAAAGATTTATTTTTTATTTATTACATATCCCTCTCTTTCTGCTTGTTCTTGCTGTGTTCATTTTTGTGTTCTTCTGTGTCTGCTTGTCTCACCTCGCTGTGGTGACCCGCCGCTGTGGTAAACCGGCGCCCTACCAATTGGACTATAGCCGGCCCCCCAATTGCATCTTAAGTGGTCATTTTAAAAGTTGAAAATGGAACGTGAAACTTATAAAATAATATGACTGGCAGGATCATTTTAGAATAATAAAAGAGCTATGAATTTAGATTAGGTAGATCTGTTGGGAGACAGAAAGCATACTACTGCAAATTCCAGTCAGGATGCTCAAGTTCGCTGTGTGACATTGGCTAAGTTGCCTAACCTTCCTGATCAAGCTCTTTGTACAGTGCCTGGCACAAGTGAAAGCCCTATAAATATTAGCTTTTGTTGGTGTTGTTGTTCAAGTCAGATCACTATAATTTGCCTGAAAGAAGTGAAGTGACCCCTTTGAGTTTTACGTTTTCTCTCTTCTTTTATTATGCAGACACCGATTTGGTCCTTGTAATTGGAGCTAATGACACAGTTAATTCAGCAGCTCAAGAAGACCCCAACTCTATTATTGCAGGCATGCCAGTCCTTGAGGTCTGGAAATCAAAGCAGGTAAGGTTTCAGTCTTGTATTTCATTCTGACAGTCACTTGTCACTTAAAATATGTGCATAGAATGTCCCCTGGTTACTTGAGATAGGACTCTGCCTTTTGGGAGGCCCAGGGAGTTAAAACACATTTGGGGCCCAGTTCCCTATATCCAGCTTCCCTCTGTTCTGTGGCTACCAGTGTGAATGTGGTGAATGCCCCGATTGTGAGTAGAACCAGATGAGATTATATGGGTAGATTAACAGCTGTTACCACAGCTGAAAAAAGAACGTGAGCTTTCAGATGAGTCTGGCTGAATTCTAGATCTAGTCCAGTAAAGCAGATGGCTTCCTTCTGGGACAGTGAGTCAGTATCATCACCTTTATATCTGAAGATGAACACATTTTTTTTTCATTTAATTTTTTGGAAGGGCATTTGTATGCTGTTATGGAGTGTCTAGCATAAAGTTGATTTAGAAATCCAAATAGTAACTTATGGCATAGGAAAACAAGCTTTGCTCATGCACATGACTTCTGAAAAAAGATAATTTTACTAGATTTCAGAGAACTCAAAGGCTTGTAAATTTTCCTCAGCCCCAGTGGTGGTGGGAGCAGCTCTTTACCATTCCTGAGTCATAGCTGCATTTTAAGAGTTATAACATCACAATGTACACTTTGCCTTTAATTTTGTTTCTCTTTATTATTAATATGGTAGGATTAAAACAGACAGTGAGTAGATATGAAATGCACTTGTTCACATATATATGAAAAACTGTTGTATCATTAGTCAATACTTGAAAGTTTACAAAGAGCATTGCTCTACTAAATTTGAGTAAATTTGTTCTGCTCCCACTTTTGACTAGATTGCATGTCCTAAAAGACAATAGAAAGGTTTTTAATTTCATTTTCAGTAGAGACTGACTTAATAAAAAGTCAGGACAGCATTCATAATGCATGTATTGGTATATATCTATATGACGTCAATATTATAGATTGACCTTCCCCTTCCATTTTACTTTGTAGGAGCACACTATTAGTTATTAGCTCTATCCTTGTGAGAAGGTGAATTACTCTTTGTCCCCAAGGTCCCCAGTGAGCTTTTGTCCCAGAACTTTCTGGTACTGTGTTAAAAGTGAGAGAGTAGGAATCATGAACAGTTTTCCCACTCAATTACATTTATCTTAGGACTCATAGTGGATGCTGATATCCTGCTCTCTTCAGCCCATTCATAGAAAGATACTTATTTTTCTGATTAGAAAATGTTATACATCATCTTTGTAGATAAAAGCACCATGGAGAACATAACCACTTTTACAATCATATCACTCAGAGATAAACTGTTGCTAGCATGTCTTTTTCACTAATGGATGTAAGAATATGGGCACATTAAACAATTAAAGTTAATGCAATGTAAACATATATTTTAAAATATTCCTTGTGTGTTCTAAAAGCCTGTGTATTAAACAATTCATAGTGTACCTGCCTTGTTCAAAGTAAAGTATAGACAATGTTTGGGTGCCTACCATGCCCTAACTAGGGCTGTTAAATACATTCCCTCAATTCATCTTTCATTCTCAGGTCATTGTTATGAAGAGGTCTTTGGGTGTTGGCTATGCTGCAGTGGACAATCCAATCTTCTACAAACCCAACACAGCCATGCTTCTAGGAGATGCCAAGAAGACATGTGATGCGCTGCAGGCGAAAATTAGAGAATCCTACCAGAAGTAAACATTAAAGAGCAAGCTGTGACCTAATAGAGCCACCTCTTCAACTGTGTGAACAGGCACACTATACAATATACACGACTGTATACATTTGTAGCAAAGCTCTTGGAAGGAAAGGAAGACCCTGAACGAAGCAGAACAAATTTTTCATGAGCAGTCATCCCTCACATTTAAAAAAGGATTAAAAATTCTAAATGTCTTTCTGAGCATATTTTTTTGTGCCATGAATCAAAAATATTTTATAAAAGGAGAAAGAACAGTCTCATTTTAGATGTAATTCTGTTGGATTTTTAAATTCCTCCTCAGCATTCTAACTATTTTTAAAGAAATTAAAAGTGTTCCGAATTATAGGACTTGCAACATGGGTCTGAAAAATCTGGCACAATGTAAACTTTATGTGCATCGGCATTTATTTATGTTTTATTACCAAATGTGACTAATTTTATCTACTCCTGATCTGTCCCCTGGCAATTTAACCATAGTTTGAATTAACCATATCAAATTGGTTTCAAATTTTCAAACTGTACCTCAGATTCTAGATTTTGGGGTATATTTTCTCATTTCTATTTTAATACGTTAAAGGACTAGATAATCTTTTAGAGATGCTGGAAACAAATAATTCACTTTGTATGTTACTTTAGCATACCATTGAAATATATAATTGGAAATCAGTATTAGTTATATTTTTGAAAACTCCATTTCCAATAGATCTCTTTAATTTCAATCAATTTATGATGTGTAGTGCTGTTTTATTAAGCGCATTTGAGTGAAATTCAAATATTTGAGTAATAAAACGAATTCTTCATGTTTGCATAGTGATTATATAGCAATTGTCTCTGGTGACAAAAGGCTAAAATCAAATAGCCCTGACTGTTACTTATATGAGGAAAACCTGCTAGTAAGAAATAGAGGAATTGATCTGTCTTAACTGTTTACAAAAATGCATTTTTAAAATGAGAGTATGTCTTGAGGTCTTATGTAATTGATTACATTTGAGAGAAATGATGGCACTTTGATAGATAGCTCTTTTTTAAAGCACTAGTGAAGATCATGTGTTTTTGCAGTAGTGGTCTAGATTTTCTTTGTGATTTTGCTCCTGTGCCAAAATCTCTATAGAGATTGAATGTATGAGGAATACTTAGAGTATCTGTCTCTATATAATTAATTTGGTACTAATTTTCTCAAAAGAATTAAACAATAACAATTATACAAACCAACTGTCTCTAAAACAGAAAAAGAATTGTTGCAATATTTTTTACTGTTAGCTATGTTTTCTGAGTTTTCAACTCACAGAATCTGTTGGTTTGGGAATCACTTTTTATTTTGCTATCCTGAGATTAAAATCAATGTATATTGTATGTGTGTGTTTTAAGCCAGGAAAGACTCCTAATTTTTAAGGTGATAAATGAATTTTGTTAATAGATCTCAGGTCACTAGTAACTTCCAGTCTGAGTCTTTTCATGCAAGTTCTATTGGAAGAAAGTAAAGTGTCTTTATCCACATTTTCTCAGAGTAGTTCTAAGTATAGCTGGAAAGTGGCAATTTGATTTTTTTTTTTTTTGAGATAGCTGCTGCATTTAAATTGAACTAAAACTTGGAAGCAAAAAAGGAGTTATGCTTAGGTAATGAAATGCTAATGTACTGGTGATTAATCTTTTAGGTCTTATCAGCCATCCTTTAGTTTCTTTTGTTTGTCTTAAATTGGGAGGTTGTGTTTAAATTACTCATCTAAGCAAAGAATGTCCCCAAAATAATTGTATCTGTGTGTGTGTATGTATGTGTGTTTGTGTGTGTGGTAAATTTCTATCTCTATCTTAACATTCTATGTAATTTTTTGCTAGGGATTGGAATAGAGAGCATGCAGCAGAACTGAAAAATGAGTCAGGGAATATCACTTATATATCTTGGTAATGAATCTGGAAGAAGGGTATTGGCCTTTCTAATCCCATCCAAGTTATGACCCTAACTTTTAAATTTTGCTATGTTCTTTCATCCAACACAAATATAGGCTATATTATGTATCAGTCAGCATTAAGGTTTAGCTCAATTTATCTGACCCCAAAGCTTTATTCTATATAATTAGTAACTCACAACCCATATATTCACCTAATTTAGGAGCAAATTTTCTCGTCCCCTAAGGCAAAAATCCTATGAATTAAAGCATTTTAGTGCTGGAAAGTTGGACAGCTCTTTTGTATAGCTAACTAATTTATAGATAGCACTTGCCAGATTTTGAGAGTCTTTGCCAGCAGATACCCTTGGGTCAGAATGGTAAAAAAACAAAACAAAACAAAACCCTATACTCCAGTGGCACAATTTGCAAATCCCTCTGCTGTTTAGATTTTCAGAGGAAAGAAGAATTAGGTTAATTAACAAGGAGAGAAAGAATACCATTTCTTAGTAAAAATTTTAAAGTGTTGATTTAGTAAAGCAACAGAAATGGTCATATTTGAATTTCAAAGTACTCAGTATTGCTAGTCTTAAACTCTTCTCTCTTAAGTAACATCATGACTAACCATTTTATGAAGGAAAGTTACAGATTGGGCTAAGGAATTGAACTGTTTTTCACGATTTAAATGATTATAGACATTTAACATGGTGCATATTGTAATGCTGAATGGAAATCTTTTGGATATTGGTAAAATAGTGATGTATATGATGGAACAGCGAATAGAGTGACCAAAATTTTCAACTCATATGTAATGATTAAGATAGTGGTAGGAAAAGTGGTTCGATCATAGAAGATAATTTATTTTGGGGAATAGTGGGAAATCACATTGGAGAAGTAGAGAAAGGCCAATTTATTTTTATGGAGAACCTTAAAGGTTTAAACTCTAAGCAGTGCGGAGATGTTACATCTCTCTAATGTTGATTGTCAAAGCATACAACTGCCTCATTCTATACAAAATATTTGTACTTCATATTCATGCCAAAGATACCAAAAAGCTATTTGTGAGGAACAATAATACTAATTGAAAGATGTCTAAAGGATGTAGAGTCTAGTTTGCCCTGTATATTTCAGATTTTTTTTTTTTTAGGAGGTACTGGGGATTGAACCCAGGACCTCATATATGGGAGTCAGGTGCTCAACCATTGAGCTACATCCACTGCTCCCCTATATTTCAGATTTTACTCATAGACAGCATCAGACTTCCAGAAAGCTGAGTACATGAGCTGCATTGTTTGGGTCCTTGTGAATTACAAAGATATGAAGGTATATCTTTGGAATGGAGAGGAAAAGTGATCCTGGTCCACTTAAGGTGACTGTGAGTACAGAGGGGAAGTACACATGGCAAAACTAGTATAGTGGGGAGTAGAAGTGGTTGTCATGGGCTTTGAGAAGAATTGAGGAGGGAATGTAGATTTGAAGTATGCAAACAACACATGGGATGATGGTGGGCTAGTTCCTGTCCCTCACAATACAGATAAGTGAACAGGGAAGTGAGAACTCAGAGTAGAGAGTCAGGGAGACTCAGATTTCCCCTATTGTAAAGATGGAATATGAAGATTTGATGAACTTTTTCTTAGCCTCCAACCTCTTGCATTTGGAGAAGATGAAAAATGGGTAGCAATGATGTGATATGATGTAGAGAATAGTAAAAACACATGAAAATGGACCATTTAGAAAATGAAATAAGGCTTTTTTTTTTTTTTTAAAGGAGTTACAGGGGATTGAACCCAGGACCTCGTACGTGGGAAGCAGCCACTCAAATACTGAGCCACATCTGTTCCTTAGTGAGAGTTGGCTTTCTTTGTTATTTGTTTTTAGGAGGTACCTGGGGATCAAACTCAGGACCTTGTATACGGGAAGCAGGTGCTCAACCACTTGAGCTACATCCACTCCCCCCCCAGCCTTTTTTTTTTTTTTTTTTTAAATATTAACCTAATTCTTTTTTTGCAAAGCATAAAAAGCAGAACTTGGCAACTTCTACAATAAGATGTAGAACTAGATTCAGCCAGTGAACTTTTATTTAGTCTAGTCCTTTTCTGAAACTGATTTTCCCCAAAACTGATTTTCCCCAAAGTTGCTACCAGTCAGCCTAGTCTTGTTTTTTCTTTTTCTTTTCTTCCAGTTAAGGAGTGACTTTTCACAAGAATGTCTTGCTTAACACTGATATGGCGGGGTCTTGTGCTTTGTTAATTTTCTTCAGACCTTGTGATGCTAGGACCTGTCTAATGCACATCAATGGGTTAGAACTGAAAGGTTACGTCTAAGAATTTCCAGAGAATTGGGAAAAGTGTGATAAATAAGTGCTTTGTGTTTTATGTCAGGAGGAAGATGATTTCTCCTCCAGATGGATGAAACAGAATGTCATGGCTTTATTTTTAGAATGTTTTGTCACTACTTCTGAGTTTACTGGAACAGTTTTTCAGAAATCACTCCTAGAAAGGGCCTTTTAAAGCTTTTAAGCCATAACTGATTTATGGAAAATTTTGTTTCCATGAGCTTTGAGTAGCTTGAGTGCTTGCAAATTATAGCTAGCTCTGTGGTTTGGTCTTATTGGGATGTATATGGGTATGGAAGTTTAGACATACTTCAGGTCCACGGGCTTTTGTCTGATTGGTAATAGATGCTTCATTAGCATTGAGTATAATTATAGTAACTTGGAAACATGGTCTTTTAAAGATTAGAATCATCATTGTAAATGAGACAATAGAACATTCAAGGATGAGAAGAGAAAATCTTATGGAGATATTGTACACATAAATTTTCACAGTATCTATTCTGGCTTTGGTTTTCCTTGTAATGCATCTTATTGAGAGTTCTGTCTTTTCAAGCAGTATGAAAGGATGGATTTTTGTAATAAACGCAGCATGAGTAGTTGGATAGTGACATAAGTATCAAAGGTCTAACTTTTTTCCACGTAATGAATAATTTTTGGCCATGCTTACATTTCTAGAGTATATTATCTCTCTCTTTTTTTAAAGATTTATTTTTTATTTATTATATACCCCCCTTTCTGGTTGTTCTTGCTGTGTTCATTTTTGCATTCTTCTGTGTCTGCTTGTCTCCCCCCCGCTGAGTCGGCTCACCATGTGGTGGCCTGCCTGCTCGCAGCGGCTTACCCTGTTCGCGGGGGCTTTGCCCTGCCTGCAGCGGCTTTGCCCTGCCTGCGGCGGCTTGCCCTGCCCGCAGTGGCTTGCCTTCTCGAGGTGGTCTGCCTGCTCGAGGAGGCCCCAGGAACCGAACCTGGGGCCTCCCATGTGGTAAACCCGAGCCCTACCAATTGAGCTACAGCCGGTTCCCCTATTACCACTTAATAAGCACAAAGAAATTTTAATAAATATATCACTGTATGAGGGGAGTCAGAGAGAAGAGTGTACTTTTATATATTTTCCACATTGATGTGTGTTAAGAACTCGTTATCTGAAAGTTTATCTCCACTTTTTCCAAACTCCCCATGGTTATATGGATGTCCAC
>PVKH010048511.1:0-10192 GCA_004027955.1 Chaetophractus vellerosus | reverse complement strand
TTAGCTTGTTTCCTTCACGAGTTCAGCTGTAGACGATGAGGCTCTCTATGCTTTGCGTCTCTCCACAAGGCCAGCTGTAGACTATCGGGTGAACGGCTCACTCCAACATCAGAACTGCTTCTCAAATCTCCTTCTCCAAATCTCTGCTCTCCTCAATCTGCTTCTCTCTATCTGCTTTTCTCAATCTGCTTTCTAGCCTTTATACTTGAGACCACACCCACTGAGGGACGGGGCCCAGTTAGTGCCCTTATCACAACTCAATCATGCCCAGATGAACAGATTAGCTTACAAGAACAATCCAATCTATATTTTTGGAATTCACAATTAAATAAAACTCTGAAACCATTACAGGCACGTTGTCAGTGTTGGCCCCAAAAATCTGCCTGCACCGCGGAGGTGGGCTAAGCATGGAGGCTGAAATCCACGCTAGAAGTGAGGCTGGCCTGAGGTTCTGGTTTCTCCTGTCCTTTCCCTGCTGCTGTGGAAGACAGTCTTCCTGTCACCTTCTCTCCTAGTGTAAGTGATAATTCTCTGCTTTTCCTAACTTACAGGCAGCCCGCTGTCTGTTATCTGCCAGCATGTAAGCCAGCCCTAATGGGCTGTGTGTTCTATTTCCTTCGATAAGGAAGACCTATATTAGCTCTCGACGAAGAAGCTCCTCCTTGGTAATGGCTCCGGACCTAAAAGCATTTTTCAAATGATGCAGTCAATTAAAGAAGTGTTTAACCCACCACGCCAGGGGAGGAGGGGGCTGGGCTTGAGCGAGTCTCTGGGATGTGCGCAGGATCTTCCTGTTTATTAGAATCAGCAAATTCATGGAGACAGAAAGTCGATCAGAGGCTTCCAAGGGCCGGGGTGGGGGATGGGGAGCTCCCACTTAAGGGGGACAGAGTCTCTGACTGGGGTGATGAAGGAGTTTTGATAATGGATGGTTGTACAGCCTTGTGCACGTAATTAATACCCCTGAGTTGTACACTTAAAAATGGTTGAAATGGGAAATTTTGTGTTATTTATGTTACCACGATATTTTAAAAAAAGACATCAATGTTTAAAAGCCAGCCGACAGGTACTTGCAGTAGCTCCGCCTCCTCCCTTTATGACAGGTAGTTGAGTATTTCATGGCCTTCGGGTTGAAGGGGAGGTGTCAGAAGGAAACTCCAATGAGAACGTTTGTTTCTTAGGCCTCTTCCTTTTGAATGGGGTGAAGGAAGGATTTTTTGCTGTGCAGGTTATGCTATACACGACTTTCACAATTAAACTGTGCCTTATAGGCAATTTAGGTCCAGATTTCCTGTCTTACTGTCAAAGAATGCCCCTGAGAAAGTTGCTATTGATGGATTCTAGAGCCCATGGATGCAGGGATGTTGGCAGCTCTGTGAGTTGTGTGGCCCCTTCTTTGTCACCCTCTAGGATTTTCTCCTGGGGGAGGTATGCTGCAAAGACTAGAATTGTATTTAGTTTCCTCAGAAATTAACTAATTTTACTGTTTAGTTTTGCTTAGTTGAGTTGTTTATAACTCATATTAAGACAATGCAAATGCACAATGACTTGCTGTATCTTTTTCAAGGTAAGTCCAATAAGTTTGACACAAGAGGACTTCATTTTGCCTTTTTAATAACCGTACTCGGTCAATAAGATGTTTCTTAATATGCTTAATATCCTATGTCCACGTTTTCCCTGCTACACTTGGGGCACGTACTAACACCAGTTAGCAGTTTGGGAGCCCTTGCTCTGCGAGGGGGGCTCCCCTAGGTGCTGTATCTGCTGGTCTCACTCCATCCCGGCAGCAGTTCTGGGGGGTGGGGTGGGGAACGCAGAGGCTTCCAGAGGGTCACAGCTGGCCGAGCTCCTTCGGCCAGCCAGGGGCAGGGCTTGGAGGCCCCAAAGCTCAGACTCTTCACCATTCTACACAATTACCTCTAACGTCATTTGCTTTAACGCCCACATTTACATTTTCTCATTTGTAATTTGTTCATGGTAAAAATTGAGATACATAGAATTAAGTTTGATGTGGCAATTTATTTGATGATGCTCCATTAAGGAAAGAACACAGAAAATCTGCTCATTCACGAGTATAACTTGATACCATTGGAGCATAAAGTCACATTGTATCGAAACAAGTTTAAATGCGGTTTCCAGGGAGCTGGAGCTTTTAAAAGAGGGACTCAGGCTGCAGGGAGAGCCCTGAGTTACCAGAGCTCTGGAGGTTTGTGTGTTCACATGACTTTGCCAGGAAATGAACGAAATTGACTTTTCCTCTGTAAGGCAGAAGGAGACCTTGAGATAAAAGAGACTCCAGGCTGGGGAAGCCGCGTGATTATATAATTAAATCACGACACTTACCTTCCTGGTGTCCTGGCTTGATGGGGGAGAGGGGCTGGGAAGTGGCTAAGGTGGTTTCTTCAGGGAGGGTTAAGGGGGGCCAACCCGCAGAATGACAGATGGAAGACACGGGCAGGACATTGAAGGGGTACATCTGGAACCCACCACATTTTGAGTGGGAGCAGACCTGGGCTAATTTTCAGGCCAAAGAGAACTGCTTTCTTTTTCTGACATTGTAACTTCCCCATTGCTTGCTTGCTTTATTTTGCCATTTTGTGTTGTTTTCTATATCTATCAGTTGGTAACAAAAACAAAAGCGGCTCTGTATGCTTGCTGCCAAGCCTGTCGGTGGAGAAGCCGCTGTGGGGCCATGTCCAGCTGTGTATGGGGTGGGTGGGGAAAGGGCAGAGGGAGGGAGGGCCGAGGGCTGAGTCCCCCACGATTGGGCTGGTGGGGGCCCCGTTTCAACTTCAGCTCTGAAATAAAGCCAGATGTGGAAGGCGAGGCCAGTCTCACGGAATTTGCTGCAAAGGGGAGGAAAGCGTTCCTGTGTTTCAGAGAGAGTAAACACGGGGATAAAGCCAACAGGATGTTTAACTGGGAATAAAACCGTCTATTGTTAGTGTGAGGTGTGCACTCGTCAGCCAGTGCAGTGGGCGCCTTTTAAGTATTTGTCCGCGGTGATTACTTTGCAGCTCTCACTTGGAATGGCATCGTCTCTACTGGAGGGGTCTGGAGGGCGTGAATAGTAGTGGGAAGGCGGTGGGGTGGGAGCAGGATCTGGGGGAGAGGCAGTGGGCAGGCGGGGCCGGAGACCTGGCTTGACATCAGTTCTGCCCGTTGCCCTCTGTGCTGCGTGCTGGAGATGCAGTGAGGCTCAGACACGAACTCTGTCCTCCAAGAACCCGCCGCCCTCCAAGGCACAAGTAAGCACACCTTCCATGGTGCCCTCCTGGGGCACAAGCCATCTTGTCTACCCAACGTCCAGCTGCCTCCCCCACAACAGAGCACGGTGGGATCTCAGGACCCGTGTTCACCGCAGCCCCATGCTTCCCAGGGGCTGCTGGGAGGCAGCTCTCAGCATTGGGTGCCCCGGGACGCGGCTTGAGGGGCTCCTCGCTCACTCTTGTGAAAGTCAAGTACTTTCTCTGATTGTTTTTGACTAGCGAAAATTCACAATGCAGTGACTTCCAGCACATTCCCAACGTTGCGCAATTCCAGAACATTTTCATCACCCTGAAAGGAAACCCCTACCCACTCCCGGTTCCTCACTTCCCCCAGCCCATGGCAGCCACCTGTCAGCCTCCTGCCTCTGGACTTGAGCCTTCCTCTGACTTTTACCACATTCAGACGAGGCTTGGAGCAGCTCCAGCAGGTCTGTGGCCATGAGGGAACCCGGCCCTGGGACAGAGCCGGCGCGCAGAGGGTGGGTGTGCGGGAAGCTGGAAAGAATCTAACTGTTGAATCACCCGAACCTGGGGCCAGCCCACCTCCTGAGCAGATGCCTGGCGAGTTGGATTTTCTGTGACTTGCATCTGAAGCACACGAAGGAAACCATGTGGCCCTCAGGGGCCATGGGGAGGACGGAGGGCCCCGAGGGAGGTGGCAGGTGCTCCCTGCAGATCCAGAGGTAGGATCCTTTCCTCTGGTCTGGCTGCTTGTCGGCTATTTTGTTGCCCTTTTCATTTCTTTTGAGGAGTAAGGAGTTGAAATGCTAAATTGTTTCGTAACTGGTGGATAGTGAGGGAGGAGAGCATTTCCAAGGTGGGGGGCCTGGGCATTCTCTCCCACACCCTGGGCACTCTTGTCCCGCCACCCTGAATAACTGATTTTCTTGTGTGCTTCTCCATCATCCTCACACCCAAGGCCCCTGGGGCAATGCCCGTGCCCCACAAAATTGACCATTGTCCTACGCCAGGAATTGTACTATAGACTTCACACGCTTCATCTTATTAAAATGGCTAAGTGCCTTAGGTACCAATGTTATCTCCATTTTAATGATAAGGAGATTGAGGCTTGAGTGACAAATCATTTGAATGACAAAATCACGATTGACAGAAGTTCACATACGGGGCTGACTTGAACACTGTGCCTTTTTTTTGTTTTGTTTTGTTTTTTTGTTACATATCTCCCCCTTTCTGCTTGTTCTTTGCTGTGTTCATTTTTGCGTTCTTCTGTGTCTGCTTGTCTCCCCCGTTGCGGTGACCCGCCGAGTCAGCTCACCACACAGCGGCCTTGCCTGCTCGTGGGCGGCTTGCCCTGCTCGCGGGCGACTTGCCCTGCCCGTGGCGGCTTTTGCCCTGCCCACGGCGGCTTTGCCCACCCGTGGTGGCTTGCCTCCTCAAGGCGGTCTGCCTGCTCGAAGAGGCCCCGGGATCCGAACCCAGGGCCTCCCATGTGGTAAACTGGCACCCTATCCACTGGGCTACAGCCAGCCCCCTCGAACACTGTGCTTTAAGCTATTACCTTGTTCTTTCTCGCTGCATATTTGTTGAATATCTGTTACTTAGATGAGTTAGAATAGGAGTTACTGTTGTCCTTTCCATTCCTTCATTACCCTTTCACCTGCCAGTTTATACCTTTGGGAGATGTATTGGGACAGGAGGCACCTACGTGATAACTTGAATATTGGCCCTGTTCTAGAAAAAGATCTTACCAGAGTATATCAGTTATGACTGAATTCAGCTGTAAGTAATGAAAACCCTAATGGTGACTTAAAGGAGATGGGGCTTATTTTGCTCAACAGGATGTTTAACTAGGAATAAATATGCAGCTTAGTGGTAGGCTGTTAGCTACCTTGGGATTCTCTTGCTCTTCCACAATAGTTGACTCTTCATGGCACAAAATGGCTGTTGCAACTTCAGACATCACATCCCCATCCAAGACAGGAAGAAGTCAAAATGACAAAAGGTGGAAGGGTGGTGCTAACTAAAAGGTTAGATTTGTTCCTTTTTATCAGGAAAGCAAAAGTTTTTCCAGAGTGGCAAAGGAGGCTGCTAAAGTAGACAACAGGATTGTTGGGAAAGGCTTAGACTGAGCCTTGGGGCCCAGTCACTTGGGGATTACCAGACTGTCAGCCAAAACCAAGTTGGAATCTAGTTGCTAAGGTGAAGCAGTTAGGCTGCTAACACTGCCAGCTGCACACTTCAAAGAAGTCGTGGCATTGGAATTTGAAGAGGAGAGGGAGATATCCCTGTCCTGTAGATATGAAACCTGAGACTTGTAGAGAATGCAGTGTCTGGGCTGGGAGGGCTCATCTCCTCAGGCCAGCCCTGCTGGTCTTGTCACTGCTCCTTCTCTTTTATGTCCACAACGCGACTGCTTTCTCAGCTCCTTTCTCCTTTTCAGTTTCTGTGTCCCATCTGTTAGGGATCGAATTGTGTCTCCCCAAAAGACATGTTCAGGTCCTAACCCCAGGTTCCATGAATGTGATCCTATGTGGAAACAGGGTCTTTGAAGATGTGACTGGTTAAGATGAGGTTAAACTGGATTAAGGTGGGCACCGAGCCAATATGACTGGTGTCCTTTATAAAACGGGGAGAATTGGACAGAGAGAGAGGAGATGGCCGCGTGATGGAGGCAGAGATGGAGTTGTGCCACCAACTAAGGCTGGCGAGCCACCGCCAGAACCCAAAGGCTTCAGAGGGCGCGTGGCCCTGCGGACGTGTCGCCTCCAGACACCGAGATGATGGATTCTCCCAGTGGTGCTCTGTTGCGGCAGCCCTGGCAAACTAAGACACCATCCTTTTGAAGGAGGATAGAAGGTTAGAGCCTTCCTAGCGCTTCGGGGGTAGAAGCGAAGCTCCAGAGAGAGCCAAGTAACATGCCCAGGATCACCCCTTCGCTTAGGTGGCCAGGACTGAACCCCAGGTCCCTGGAGCAGGGCAGGGCTCTTGTACAGACTCCAGTCTCACTTGACCCAATCAGGAGGCCCCTGGTTCGAACGCCTGGGCGTTCAGCTGCCCGGGCACCCCAGCAGGGAGGGCTCTGGCTCCCTGGGGACCACCTGGTGGAGCCCAGGCTGTGCAGACACGTGGGGCCCTCTGTGTCCCTGGGGAGGGGCAGCCACCTGTTCTGGCTTTGAGGGTGGCGATGAGTGAGCACCGCCTGAGCTTGGGTTGGTTGCCCTGTCTTTCAGCAGCAGGGTTCCTGGGCATTTTGACCCTGGCCTGCATGCCCTGCCTCCCTGGCTGGAACACAGAACGTGAGGTGCCTCTGGATACCTCGGGAAGAGCAGCGTGGGCCAGCACACCCCAGCTCAGCTTTCCTGGCGGGAAGAGCCGTCAGGTTGCCATGGTAACAAGGCATCTGTGCTGCTGGCGTCTGGGGGTGCAGTCCCATACTCTTTACATTTCCTTCACTTCAGGGACCTCTCCCGTAGCTGTTAGGATGGAAAATGAGCGGCCGGTGCTTCTGTGGCTTGTAGAAGGAGGGCACCTTTCCTTTCCTCGAGGTACATAGTAGAGTCTTGCCACCAAAAACAGTGATTTGGGCAGAATAATCATTCTAGTGTTTTAAATTTTGCATCTCTGGCTATTTGATAAATGTATTGAGGAATCCCCCTTTTCCTTTACGTGGAGCTCCTCATCGGCCTTCAGGATCTTAGCTTGTTTACACTGATTTGGGAACAGAGCTACATGTGCTTTTGTAAACCCGCTCAGCCTCCATGTGGATCTAGGGCCTTTGCAGCCACACCTGTTGATTAGCTCTCGGTGGCCTCGAGTGGGCCGGACGGCCGAGAACAGTGGCGTTGAGGCGGGCTGCTGTTGGCCTCATCCCCACCCGCGTGGCGGGGGCTGTCCACAGCCCTGTCTGCTCGGCGCGCGCCCTTCACGGCGCCTCTTGAATGCCCTGCGCCGGCCTGGTTGCCAGGCAGCTTCCCTGTCTTCTGGTCTTTAACCATTTCCCTAAGCAAAGAAGCAGACCGGCGTATTTGGTTTATCCCAGCCCACGCGTCGTTTCTAAAGGTCATGTCAGAGGCTGGATTTACCTGGCATGGACTGATGCCGTCGCTAGAGGCTTGTCATAAACACACCTGCTTTCCTGGGGAGGGTAAATGTAGCGTCCAGCCCAATCCCTGCCTTCAGAACTCAGCTCATGCTGGGAAACGGTCTCGTCTCGGCATCAGCGGGTCAGACCTGAGGCTGGTGCGTGGGCGGGCGATGCCCATCTCTGCCGCGGCGCCCAGCCGGGCCTGGAAGTGTGCGTCTAGCATATGTCTAAGGAGACATCTAATAAGGAACCAAACCAGCCTTTCTGGCTCTCACCAAGCCCTGTTTTTAAAATGTGCTTGCAGTGCAGAAGCTGCTGGGATATTCTCAGCAGTTGAAACACCACGACCTTCTGGAGAAGTTGCTGTTTAGGGAAAATAAAATTTTAATTTGTTCTCTGCTCTGATACTTATTGTCAAAATGAAACATTTAAGGGGAGTTGTCTCCCATACGTGGATGGCTGAAAGTGATTTCTGACGCCTGTGGAGAAAAACTGCAGTGCTTTTAACAGGGGACAGCAGCCATAACTTCAAAATATAAGCAGGTTTCAGTTTGCCCAAGCAATATGAAATATACTTGTTTTAATTTAGAAAGCAAGAGATACACAAATGACACACTTGTGAAAAAATGAAAAAGAGGTATTGTTTTCAGGTTGTGAACTGAGTACGTTCTCACTACAGAACACTCAAAAGCGTAGAAAATGTAATAACTGACACAGTGTCACCTCACCTGGGCGATGCAGTAGGTTTCATGACATTCCACAGGTGAGGAGATGGAGGCTTAGCGAGGATGCGGCTTGCATGGTTACCTGGCAGAAAGTGATGAAGCCTGACCTCTGACCTCTGGATGCAAAAGTCTGGCTGCCTGGAGATAATGAATATTAAAACGTGGTTTAGGGGCCGGCTCGATAGCCCAGTGGATAGGGCGCCGGCATACCACATGGGAGGCCCCGGGTTCGATTCCCAGGGACCTCTCCTAGCGGGCAGACCGCCTTGAGAATGGCAAGCCGCCATGGGTGGGCAGAGCCGCTGTGGACAGGGCAAGAAGCTGCCACGGACATGGCAAGAGCCGCCACGGGCAGGGCAGGTCGCCCGCGGATGGAGCGCAGCCAGCCACCCGCGAACTGAAAGCCAGCCGTGAACGGACGCAGAGACCGCCCACAAGCGGGGAAAGTGACGCCTGCACAGTGACCACTCCTCAGCGCGTCGCCGCAGCAGGGGGAAGGGGAGATATGTAATAAAATAAATAAATCTTTAAAAAAAAACAAAAAACGTGGTTTATTTTCTTCTAAGTATATATAATGAAAATTAGGTCAAATGGTATGTGATGTTTTTTAACTCACTGCATTCGCTTAATACTATTTCGAAACATTTTCCCAATGTCATTAAGGGTTCTTTGAAAACATGTTAAGGACCATTAATATTCCATTAAATTGATGTATCGAGTTTCATTACTGGCTGAATATGAGCTAAGGAAGGTTAATAGTTACTCAAGGACATCCCTAGCCTCCTGTAGAGGGGACCCCATTTCCTTGGTCATGGGGGTGGGGAGACCTCTGGAAATGCTTATAGGGCCAAACAGAAGCATGAAGGAAGATGGCATTTGAAAGGATGGATGGATGTGTAAAATACAGGCTGAAAACTACCGATGAGGTCCTGTTAGCTTTGGGAGGTGCAGTGTGCCTGCACCAGGCAGGAAGTTTCAAGGTGATGGCCTTGACCTTACCAAGTGTTCAAACTAGCTCGATGCTTGGCTTTTACATTGAAGGCTAAATTAAATGATTTAAAATGGAGAGCTTTATTGCAAAAGTCAATAAAAGAGAAAAGGGGACAGATTTTCTATTTCCTGGGGCCTTACGGACCTGCACAGTTTATGACGAGCATGCCGAAACAGTCCTTGATTGTACTTGTCTTGAGAGATGTGGGGATTATTGGACTGGCTGTCGTGTGCTGGGTTGTTTTTGGGAGAACATTGGACAGCTGGAAGATTGGCTCTGTTCATTAGTCTGGCTAATTTCCAGGAACACCGGTCCTTGTTTCCATGTTGGGTACCTTTCCCATTGCCCAGTAGCTTTTGTCCCCCCAAGGTGGAGAGGTAACACACTGCTGTGGAAAGGAGGTAGTGTTTGTGTCATTCGGTCCTTGTGTGTGCACCTGGGCTCATCCGTTTACCAGCTCTGCCCATGGGAACGTGACTCGTCTTGCCCTGTGAAATGGACACAGTGGGGCCTGCCTCCCCGGGCTGGTGAGGCATTCACGAGATATCACAGTGAGAAAGTTCCCAGCTCAGAGCCTCCGGGGATGGCTGGGCTCAGTCGCCCCTCTTCCTTTCCATACCTCCTTTTCTGGAGAAGTGACCAAAGTATTCCTAGGTCTTCCTAACTTTTGCCAGTAGGGTTAAGCTTCTAATGGGGTCTGAGGCCTTAGTGGTCAGGTGGCATGGGATAACTAATGTCGCTTCTTATCTAATCATTATAACACTTCTTGTGGTAGATAACATTAGTCCCATTGTTTTCAGGTGAAGTGAGGGCTGAAGAGGTTAAAAATATTTATAGTGTATAGTTTGTAATTTGGCCGAGCCTGAGTTTCAAACCAGGCTAGTTTGACACCAATTTTTTTTTTTCATGATATTCCACTTTTTATCTATTCTCTCCATTGTAGGCAGAGTTGTATTTTCTAGAAAATGTCCCAGATCACATTATTCCCTTGGTTAAACATCTTTCATCGCTCCTTATTTTCACTGGCTGTGGACCAGTCTCCCTGACATGGCATGTAAGACCCTTCAAAACCTGGCTCAAACTGTTTTTTGAATCTCATTTCTCATCTGTCTTTCTACCATGACTGGTCACAATGGGACTCCTGGCTGTTCCGTGAACTGTT
>PVKH010048510.1:0-10192 GCA_004027955.1 Chaetophractus vellerosus | reverse complement strand
ACCTCTCCGAGCGGGCAGACGGCCTTGAGAAAGGCAAGCCGCCGTGGGCGGGGCAGAGCCGCCGTGGGCAAGGCAAAAAGCCACCACGGGCAGGGCGGAGCCCCCACGGGCATGGCAAAGTCACCCGTGAAAAGCGGAGCTGCCGCCTGCAAACTGCGGAAGCCGAGCAGCCCGCAAAAAACATGGAGGACTGCTGCCCACAAAACATGGAGCGGAGCCGCCCGTGGGAATGGAATGGAGCCACCCTCGAACGGAACGAGCCACCGCCGTGGAGGGCCAACTCGGCGCGTCACCGCGGGGACGGGGGGAGACAAGAAGCAGACATAGAAAAACACAGAAGAATAGACACACAGCAAGAGCAAGCAGAAAGGGGGGGGGAATATGTAATAAATAATAAAATAAATCTTAAAAAAAAAACGAAAGAAAGAAATTAAGGGGGCTTGCTGTAGCCCAGTGGATAGGGCGCCGGTATACCACATGGGAGGTCCCGGGTTCGGTTCCCGGGACCTCTCCAGGCGGGCAGACCGCCTTGAGGGGGGCAAGCCGCCGTGGGCGGGGCAAAGCCACCGTGGGCAGGGTAAAAAAGCCGCCACGGGCAGGGCAAAGCCGCCACGGACAGGGCAAGTCGCCCGCGAAACAGAGCCGAGCCGCCCGCGAAACGGAACATAGCCACCCACGAGCGGGGCAAGCTGCCTACGCGGTGGGCCAACTCGGCACATCACCGCAACGGGGAGAGACAAAAAAGCAGACATAGAAGAGCACAAAAATGAACACACAGCAAGAGCAAGCAGAAAGGGGGGGATATGTAACAAAAAAAAAAAGAAATTAATGTAATTTACCATATTAACAGATTGAAAAAGAAAAAGCATATATCTTCTCAATAAATACATAAAAAGGATTTGACAAAATCCAACATCCATTCCTAATAAAAACTCTCAGCAAAGTAGGAATAGAGGAGAACTTCCTCAAACTGATAAAAACAACCACCACCAAAAAAATCCTGCAGCTAGCATCGTATAAATGGTGAAAGACTAAATGCTCCCTCCTAAGATTAAGAACAAGGCAAGTATTTCTTCTCCCACTACTTCTTTTCAGCATGGTACTAGAGGTTCTAACAGTGCAAAAAAAAAAAAAAAAAACAGAGACAAAGAGAGAAATAAAAGGCAGCCAGATGGGAAAGGAAGAAATAAAATTCTCTTTATTCACTGATGACATGATCATCTATGCAGAAAATCCTAAAGGATTAACAAAAAAAAGCTACTAGAACTAACGTTAATTTACCAAAGTTGCAGGATTTGAGTTCAGTATACAAAAACCAATTATATTCCTATATTCTAGTAATAAACTTGGAAATTAAAAAAAAAAACTCTTACAGTAGCAGTATTAGTCAGCCAAAGGAGTGCTGATACAAAGTACCAGAAATCTGTTGGCTTTTATGAAGGGTATTTATTTGGGGTAAAAGCTTACAGTCCCAAGGCCACAGAAAGTCCAATTCAAGGTACCATTAGAGGTACTTTCTCACCATTAGTCAGCTGCCACATGTTGAAGGAAGATGGCGGGTGATCTCTGCTTGGTCTCTCAGGGCTTCCTATGTTAGTGTCTGGTATAGGGCTCTTTTCTTTCTGGACCTTCTCAACTGCTCAACTGCTCTGTTCTCTTCAGCTATAAACCAACAGGTGAATGGCTCATCTCTCCCCAGGGCTTTAGCTGTTTGAGCCTTCTCCTTTCTGTCCCATGGCAGGACCGAAACAACCTAGTTCTCTCCTTTTCCATGTCTCATCTTGAGTGAGGGTCCATTTATATCAACCCGCCAAGAGAGCGGGTACTCAACCAGAGTCATGCCCTACTGACGTGGTCAAATCAAAAGCCCTAAATTTATTAAATCAAAGAAACTTAAAACATTTGAATTTAATACAATCAAAGAATATAATACCCAGAGGAACAGAAAAGTTTATAAACACAATCTTCCTCTTTTTTGGGGATTCATAAATTATAGCAAACTGCCACAGAAGCATCAAAATATATAAAATACTTAGGGATAAATCTGACAAAACCATGCGAGACCTGTACCAAAACCTACAGAATGCTGCTGAAAGAGCACATCAATAGCTGGAGAGAAACATCCTATTCATGGACTGGAAGACCCCACAATATTAATATGTCAATTCTCCCTAAATTAATCTGTTGATTCAAGCAATCCCAGTCAGAATCCCAGCAGGCTTTTTGTTATAGACCTTTCTTGAAAAACTGATTCTAACAGTCATTTGAAAATATAAAGACTCTAGAAAAGCCAAAACAGCTTTGAAAAAGAAGAACAAAGTTAGAGACTTATACAACCCAACTTGAAGATATATTATAAAGCAACAGTAATCAAGACTGCTTGGTATTGTCATTAAGAAAGACCAGTGGAACAGAATAGAGTTCAAAAATAGACCCACACATATATGGTCAAATGATTTTCTACAAAGGTACAAAGGCAGTTTAGTGGAGAAATGATAATATTTCAACAAATGGGGCTGCAATCATTGGATATCCATTTACAAAAAAAATGAACTTCAATTCATACTTCACACCATATACAAAAATTAACTCAAAATGGATCATAGACTGAGATGTAAAGCCGCCATGGCAGGGCAAAGCCGCCGCGGGCAGGGCAAGCCGCCCATGAGCAGGCAAGGCCACTGCAGCTGACTCAGCGGGTCACCGCAAGGCAGGGGAGACAAGCAGACACAGAAGAACGCAAAAATGAACACAGCAAGAACAAGCAGAAAGGGGGGGGGGGATATATAATAAAATAAAAATAAATAAATAAAAATAAATAAAATTTTTTAAAAAAGACAACGAGCAGACAACGAGCAAAAAAACAATGAGCAATGAGCAAACAATGAGCAAACAACTCAACGTCAACAGATAAATGGATAAACACATTGTGGTTTATCTGTACTATGGAATGCTACTCAACGTTAATAAAAAGAATGAATTATTGATACTACCAATAACATGGATGAATCTCCAAATAATTATGCTGAGTGAAAAAAAAATCCTCGGGAAAAAAAGTATGTACCGTTTATATCTCTAAAATGCAAACTAATTTATATTTGTAGATAGCAGATCAGTAGTTGCTTGGGGAGGGAGAAGAGGGAGATGTGCCAAAGAATAGGAGGAAACTTTTTTTTTTTTTTGGTTACATATCCCCCCCTTTCTGCTTGCTCTTGCTGTGTTCATTTTTTTCTCTGCGTTCCTCTGTGTCCGCTCTGTCTCCCCCTGCTGCAGCGACACACCAAGTCAGGTCACTGCGCAGGCGGCTCTGCTCCGTTCACGGGCGGGTCTGCTTCCCTTCACAGGCGGCTCCGCTTCTGTTCACAGGCGGGTGACTTGCCCTGCCCGTGGGGACTTTGCCCTGCCCATGGCAGCTTTTTTTTTGCCCTGCCCACGGTGGCTCGCCCTTCTCAAGGCAGTCTGCCCACTTTGGAGAGGTCCCCAGGAACCGAACCCGGGGCCTCCCATGTGGTGAACCGGTGCCCTATCCACTGGGCTACAGCTGGCCCCCAGGAGGAAACTTTTGAGTGTGATGTATATGTTCATTTCTTAAGGTGGTAATGACTTCACAGGTATATATGTATATCTCAAAACTTATAAAATTATGCATGTATATATGTGCAGTTTGTTATCCGTCAGTTATACCTCAATAAAGTTGTTATTTTAAAAGATCAGGTCCACTCCTAGGTATATACCTGAGCAAACTGAAAGCAAGGACTTGGACAGATATTTGTACACCAGTGTTCATCACAGTTTATTCACAATAACCAAGAGATGGAAGCAACACATGTGTCCATCACCAGATGAATAAAGAAACAAAATGTGATATAATCAAACAGTGGAATTATATTCATACAATGGAATATTATGCAGCATAAAAAGAAGTGAAGTTCTGGTACATGCTACACCATGGATGAACCTTGAAGACAACATGTTAAGTGAAATAAGCCAGACACATAAGGATAAATATTGTATGATTTCTCTTATATGAAATAATTAGAATAAGCACATTCATAGAGACAGAAAGCAGAATAACAGTTACCAGGGGTGGGAGAGTGGGGAAAGGGGAATTATTGCTAAATGAGTATGACCTTTGGTTTAGGATGATGAAAATAGTCTGGAAATAGATAGTGGTGGAAGTTACACAGTATTGTCAGTGTACTTAATGTCAAAGAATTGTCCACTTAAAATGGTTAAAATTATTTTTATTTATATTTTACCACAAGTAAAAAAAAATTGGGGGGGCAGGCGGATATGGCTGAAATGGTTGGGTGTCCTGGGGACCTGGGTTTGATCCCCGCGACCTCCCAGTAAAATAAAGAAAAATATAGAGGGCGCCATCAGGCCCCGTGAGTGGGCAAGCCCCCAGACCCCACTCACGGGTGTGCCAGGCCCCACCGAGCCATGCAGCAAGATGATGATATAGCAGGAGAGTGACACAAGGGAGCCAAGACAAGACACACCAAAAAACCAGGAACTAAGGTGGCGCAGGTGGCAGAACGCCCCGTATCAGAGGTTCCCAGGATTGAATCCCAGTGAAGACAGAAGGGTGAGAAGAGAGGGCAGGAAACACACACAGAGAATTGCCCAGCAAATGGATGCAAAACAGCAAAAACCGGGGGCAGGGGGAGCTAAAAATGGATAAAAGTAAAATAAATAAATAAATCTTTTAAAAAAACAAAACTGTCAGGGACACTTTGTGAAAGAAAGAATAATAGGGCACCTCCTCTGCACCTTTCCTCCTCACCCCCACCTCTGCCTGCCTGATTAGATGGGGAATTTTAAGTGCCCAAGCACCCCAAAGATCATGGCATCTCATGGATTTTTCCATCCTCCACTTCTTTGTAGCTAGAAAGGCACAGGGCAGCAGTGAAACCCCTGCAACACGCTCCTTTCACCATTACTGTTATCATGGCTATATGTACCTTCTGGGAAGCATCTTCTTGGGGATCTGTCTGCTGCTCCTTTCAGCTGGTTCACTGTAAAAAATTCTTGCTGGTTTTCCTCCAACTTGGAGAGCTGCTGCCCATTACTTGACTTATAAAAACTATTAACCATAGCTTCAACTTTCTAGGCACAATGTTCATGATAAGGGATATATGGGAGAGAGAGGCTCCTCAACTTCTAGGAGAGTTTCAGCCTGTAGGTATCCTTTTACTTGGGCCTCTCTGATAACTAAGGGAGATCGCAAATAGAAATGACCTGACCTCTTTTGTCCCATTCCGTTGCTATAGTGATGGCTCCTAGCCTTGGGGCCTTTCATAACCCAGTTAATTTGGCAGATGGCTAGATGGACTCAAGGTCTTAACCAGTAGTCATAGTTCTTGGAAGAAAGGAACATTTATTGAATCCCTAATCTGTGTCAAACTTTATACTTTAATTTCCACAGAGATCCTATGGCATAGGTCATAGTTTTCCCATTTTTACAGAAGAGGAAACTGATTTAGAGAACTTTCATAATTTGTCCAGAGCCATACAGCCAGTAAATGATAAGGCTGGGATTTATACTAAGGTCTCCTGGCTCAGAGGTCTAGTAACATTGTTACCAGGTAGGACTGGGTCACAAGCCTAGGGAAAGCAAGTGATTAGGTGGTGAGCAGACCCCATGTTTCTCCACTATACATCATTACTGTTTCCCTGCAGTGATGGCCAGTTAGGGATAATTGACTTAATGGCACAAGAGTGGCACCTAGTGGCTTCAGCTAAAACTACAAGACCAAGGATGGGAGGTCATCCTCTTCTACCTCTGGGCCAGTCACTCAGTTTCCATTTCTCAACAGGAAAGATAGGGTAGCTGACCTCTAGAATAATATAGAATAAAACCATATATAACTATTAAGTAATTTAGGGTGAAATGGAAGAAACGAGGGAGTACGTATTTAGAGTATTATAGAATATATTCAGGGAAGGGTCGTGCCAGGAGTGGACATTTTAAGCCTGGATTTTGAAATGGAAGGAAAGTGGGCCAGAAAGTAGTAGGCAAGATGGGACTCCAGGACTAGTGTCACAGGTGTGTACAGGGATGGGGAATTTAAACCCAGAGTGAGAGGGAGTTATAACAGGGAGGCAGTTTTCTAAGACAAGGCACTGTTTCCCAGGAGGGTAGACTAGAATTAAATGTCCCACAGAGTGTTAAATCTAAGGAGGTATATCCTAACGACAGGTCTCTCTCATCTGGGGGAACTGATGAATGAAAGCTGTGTGAGGCTCTCATAGGGAGACTTTATATCCGAATGTGGGCATTTCTTAGTTAAAACCAATTTCAAGATAGGAGAAAGATGTGTCTCTTATATGAGATTTTCCAGTTTAAAGGAAAAGAATAAGTTTTCTCTCAGAGAAAAAATTTTTTGACATTTTCTTCATGCTGTTTTTTCTTCATAACTTTGGGACCATTTTAGCCCCTTCTGAATTTCTTGGAATGTAATCACTTAAAAATTGAAACATGTTTTAATAAACAATAAATGATAGAATATTTTATTGAGATAAAACTCACCCTTTTAAAGTGTACAATTCAATAGTTTTAGTATATTCATTGTGTTGTACAACCAACACTGCTAATTCTAAAACATTTTCATCAACCTAAAAAGAAACCCTATAACCATTAGCAGTCACTTCCCATTTCTTCTTCCCCTTAGTCCCTACTTTCTGTCTCTGTGAATTTACCTATTCTGGATACTTCATATAAATGGAATCATACAGTTTATGGCCTTTTGTGCCTAGCTTCATTCACTTAGCATCTTTTCAAGGTTCACCCTTGTTGTAGTATGAATCAGTACTTCATTCCTTTTTCTAGTCAAAGAGTATTCCATGGTGTGGATATTCCGTACTCGTCATCCACTTATCAGTCGATGGGCATTTGGGTTGTTTCTTCTTTTGGCTATTATAAATAATAATTCTATGAATATTTGTGTACAAGTTTTTGCATGGACACATTTTTAATTCTCATAGATATATACCTAGGAGTGATTGATGGGTCATATAATAACTTTAAACTTTTATTTTTTAACTTTTTGAGGCACTTCCGAACTGTTTTCCAAAGTGTCTGAAACATTTTACATTCCCACCAGTAAGGTATGAGGATTCTAATGCTCCACATCCTCAACACTTGTTATGTCTTTTTATTATTATAGCCCTCCGTGTGGGTGTGAAGTGGCATCTCATGGTTTTGCTTTGCATTTCACTGATGGCTAATTAAGTTGAGCATCTTTTCATGTGCTAATTTTCCATTTGTATATCTTCTCTGGAGAAATGTCTATTCAAATCATTTGTCCACTTTTTGTCTTTTTATTGTTGAGTTGTAATAGTTCTTCATATATTCTGGCTACAAGTCCTTTATTAGATATGATTTCCAAAAATGTTCCCCCAGTCTGTGGGTTGTCTTTTCCTTTTCTTGTTGGTGTTCTTTGAAACACAAAAGTTTTTACTTTTGATGAACAGGTTATCTGTCTTTATACATATGTATTCTTGAAAAGAAAAGCAAGGAGCTAGATGTGCTGGGTTCTGATCTTAGTAAGTACCTCTGTTTCTCTGTCCAGACTGAACAAACGAATGTGACAGGGCTTTGAAAGGTTACTGAGGACTACAAAATGTGGCCTGTGCTTCCCAGGTTTGCCCTTCTCAGTCAGTCTTTTGTTGATACTTACTCTGTGTAAGGCCCTCTGCAAACTTCAAAGAGATACAGGCAGGTGGACCTTGCCTTTTAAGAAATACAAGGTGTAGAAAATGGACATAAAAAGACAAAAATGATGGCAAAACAGGCATGCAGTATGAAATGGTTTGACAGTTTTATCTAATTATGAATTCCAAAAATATAAATTGAATCATGCTTGTAAACTTATCTGTTAATCTGGGCATGATTCGGTTATGATTAGGGCATTAACTGGGTCACATCAGTAGGGTGTTGAGCCCCGCCCCTCAGTGGGTGTGGTCTCAAGTATAAAAGGCAAGGCAAAAGACAAAGGGAGCAGATTTGAGAAGCAGTTTTTGAGGAGCAGTTCTGATGTTGGAGAGGATGCTCCAGGAGTAGAAAAGTGAGCCGTTCGCCTGATAGTCAACAGCTGACCTTGTGGAGGAAACAGAGGAACTAAGCCCAGAGAGAAACGCAGCCCCGGGAAACCAAGAAGCCTGAACCCTGGCAAACGTCAGCAGCTGTCTTGCTCCAACACGTGCCAGTGGACTTTGGTGAGGGAAGAACTTATGCTTTGTGGCCTGGTAACTGTAAGCGTCTACCCCAAATAAATACCCTTTATAAAACCAACCAATTATTGGTATATTGTGAAGGCACCCCTTTGGCTGACTAATACACAGTACATACTTCAGAGCCCATGGAGTAGGGCAGACAATAAGGCAGTGACCTGAGTTCAGAGGAGGGAGAGATATGTTGGGACTGGCCCTGAATGAGCTGCACAGAGTCCACAGAGGAAATGCACCTTGAAGATTGGGGGCAGGGCAGGGGGTCCTGTGAGCCAAGAGGAAGTAAGAGGGTGTTTCAGGTGAGAGAGGACAGCCCTGAGAGGTCAGTGAAGCCAACCAGCACTGTCTCACCCAGGGTTCCTCCATGCTTCCGCAACACTCACTTAGGATTTCTCATTTTTTAAGCAGCTGCCCCTGGAGAAAAATGATGTAGCCCAGAGCCCTGAGGATGCATATGAGAACTGCAGCCTGGAGCGCCTTCCAGGTAAGGTTTTAGCTTTTTAGGGGAGCCCTAGACTGATAAAACTAGAAATTTCTCACAGTTTATGCAGTTACAGACAGCTGCTCATGATGGGGATGGGGAGAGGGTAGCAGACAGATTCAGGGCCCTGCATCCAGTTGGTTGCTTCACTAGTGTTGATACTGCTGCTCTCCCCCCCAACTTGGTTGCTGCTCTATTTGGGGTTCTGGAGGCTGCTGCTGGGTGCAGACACCACTTCACTCCTGATGCGTATCATGGAAGCTATCAGTGTGTGATATATTTATAGCGGTCAGACTGACCAGACTGTCACTTCTCCACACATACCCCTCCACCAGCATGTACACACTTCAGCAGCCTTCAGAGCCAGCAGTGGCAGGATGGTGTGTATGGCTGGAAATAGCCACAGCCCCTGGTGCCCCAGCCTGTAGGTGTGTGGTCTTAGCAGCAGCTCTCGCGTGCAGAGATGTCAGGTGCCAGGCACTAGTCTGAGCTTTTTAAATGTATGAATGCTCCTAATTTGTACAACAATCCTGAGGCTTAGTTACTATTATTATTCTGTTTACAGATGAGGAAACTGGGGCCCAGAACTATTAATAAACTTGCTCTCAAGGTCACACCGCTAGTAAATGGCAGAGCCAGAATTCAAACCCAGGGGGTCAGTCTCATTTATCTCTGGAAGGGACAGATGAGTGGGGATGCCCTCCTACAGATACTCAGTCCTTTGGCAGAAACAGTGCCTAGGTTTGAGGGAATTTAGGGACTGTGACCTCAACATCTGTGATTTGTTCATAAAATCCCTCTTTTCGGGGTCACAACCACAACATGCTGATGCTGCCTCTGGTTGGGCCTAAGATGTATTCCTGAACCATCCTGTCCATTCAAACATGTTTTAAATGTTGTGGGAGCTGTTGCTCCTGAAGAGAATCCTGCAGAGAAGACTTGTATAAAGCAAAGAATCTACTCTCATAAATTTAGATTTGGAGATTTAAAAAAACTGAAAGTACATCTATACCATAAATATAAGTACCTTACCTTAGAAGAAAGAAAAATAACATTTGATTGAGCACCTTCTGTGGACGTGGTTAGATGCTGGGCTTTTCCACAGACCTATCTTGTTTACTCCTCAGGCGCCCTTTAGTGTGGGCAGAATTAGTCCCCTCTCTCAAATGAGGGACCTTGTCTCAGAGGTCAGGTAGTCAGAGAGAGCACTTAGCAGTTCTGAATGTCAGCTTGCTGCCTCCAAATCCCAGTGCTCTCCACTTGCAGCATGTGTTTTTAAAACCTAGGAGTTTTTAATATGATGGAATCCCCCTGGAAAGATTGCTTGTTGTTCTGCCCTATGCAATAGTCCTATACCCCATATGGAAAGCTCTGCTGAAGAAAATCACCACAGAGTATGTTGATGCCACTTTCAATTCATCAGTCCTTTCCCTTGTTTTTCTGGCCCCTTCTCTTCCCTGGCCTCTCCATCCTTTTTTT
>PVKH010048509.1:0-10192 GCA_004027955.1 Chaetophractus vellerosus | reverse complement strand
ATGTGGTGCTTGGGCTGGGAATTTGAAGCCTTGAGCCCATCTCTTTCACAGCTTTATCCAAAGTATTTAGTAACAACCAGCCTGTAACAGTATAGTTTTTAACTCCACAAAATTCTATTAATGTGTCAAATGCACTGTCACTTAGAGCCTTTCCTCTTGTAAGCATTTGAGTAGCAGTATTCAATGGTGATATTTAACATCATTCTATTGCCAGTTAACACCATGGAATATCTATGGAAATAGAGTCATTAGTGTCTTTAAATCTAATCATGTTAAAGAACCAATTCTCCAATCCCAAAAACTAACCCAGAATCTCATCTTTAAGATTCTCTTTCTCCAACTGTGCCAGTTCTGAGGCTGGACCTTAAGAAGATTTCTTGTGTGTTTCTGCTTTCCCTCTTGTGCCTCTGCTGTCACCAGGAGAAGAACTCCCCTTGGGTAGCTACTACTCCTTCAGCCCCGGCCTTCTAATGAAGACACATAGAACTGAACTAAAGCAGCAAGAGCTGCAGTCTAATTTGAGGTGCCCCCCCCCAAGCCAAATTCAGCCTAGATCAGCCAAACCCTAGGCAGCTCATAGGCATATGGGCAATAATATGATTGCTTTTAAGCACCCCCCCCCCAATTCTCTTTCTCAAGAACCACACTTGATACAAAAAAATCTGTATTAATCAGGGTTCTCTGGAGAAACAGAACTGTTGAGATATGTATCTATGTATATGTATATATTAAGAGATTTATTACGGGAATTGGTCCACATGTCTATGGGGATTGACAAGTCTGAATTCCATAAGGTAGCCCACAAGTCAGAAACTCTGATTAAGATGACATAGTTGAAAATCCCAGAAGAAACAGGCTTACTGAAGTAGAGAGAGAATTTCTTCCTTCTGACTTCTAAAATCCTCAGTTCTGGCTTTAAGACCTAAAACTAATTGGATGAGGATATACCTCTCATTGTTGAGGGTGACTGCTTTGTTGATGATAGATGCTATGAGCCTTAGGTGCAAATCCATCCATGAAATGTTCTTACAGTAATAATTAAAGCCAGTGCTTGTTTGGAGGAAACAACTGAACACCATAAGATCGCCAAGTTGACAAAAGAAACTAACCTCCATACCCATACTTGATTTGCCGTAACTAAAATGATTAAACCCTTCAAATACTTCAGTTACCTGATTTCTAGTACAGTTGTCAGTATAGAAGGACTGAGGGACATTGTATAAAATAGACAGAACTTTATTGATTGAAAACTTCTGTAGTTGTGTCCATAGGTAAATAAAACTGAGGCTGCAGAGGCTGATTATTAAGCAATGCCAACGTTGTCTGTTTCTATGATATGGACTCTGCAGTGATTTCCATAAACTCCACTCTCTTTTGTTTGGGAAACTGCAACCTCTGGCTGCACAAACCTGCAGCTTATTATTGAAATGAGAGGCTGGGTCAGTCAGGAACAATATTACCATATTGTTGTGCTCCCTCTCATTATTTAGTCACCACAAGAGATCATTAGTCAAGACTATATTGACTATATGCTAGATGTGGATTGATAATGTGGTGAGGGAGCTATGGGAGTCTACAGCACTATTGAAAATAAAAGCTGAGAAGTGAGGAATTCTTCCAATTCACAAGAGTTCAAATAGATGAAAAGTATAAAAGAAAGTTGATAGACATGGAGAATAAATCCAGAAATTCTTTATTCTGCCTAATGTGAATTCCAGATGGAGAAAATAGAGAGAATGAAGGGCAAGTATGAAATAATAAACAATAATTTTCATAAATGGCATGGAAAGGAGGCTTTTCACTTAAGTTTGGAAAGGTGCTTTGAAGAGATGAGAGTGGATGGAGTGATAGAGTTTCTGGAATAAACCAGATAAAAATGTAAAACTTGGTCCTTTCTCGCACTTTTAGATTCAATTTATGAATCTTATTCTGTTTTTAGTGTTAAGAAATTTAACACTCAATTTTAGGGACACTTTATTTAATATTTGGGCTCAATTTTAAATTTATATAATTAGATTTCCCTGTCAACATTTTTGTTGTATTTATGAGTTAAATATTTTTAATTTCCATCTTACATATTTCAATTGACTGTCAAATTTTCCCAAGTTCTTCAGTAATTCTTACAAATCTAATATATTAAACTTATAAATACAGTTAACTACAAGTTTTCTAAAATGTTCCCCACTGTGTATAAACTTAGTGAGATTTGAACTAGAACTCACATGCCTAAATTTGTTCCTCGATTGCACATTTATAAATTTGATATATAAGACTAATCTGAGGAGATAAAAATTATTTTAAAAATTATAAATATCTAAAATGCATAATTCCTTAACAGAAAAATAACAGCATTATCCTTTTGTCTCTCCTAAACATTTCTATACTTAATTCCAAGTCTTTCAAACCCTTAAGAGACATACTATTAAGGTAATGATTAGTTTTTGCAGACAATATTGGGGGATAACTGGTCAGCTGGTTGAGATATTGGACCCAGAGGTATTGAATGGACTTGGATTCCTGTGAGTGACCCTAACCACACATGCAAACCTTCCACACAGGTTGTCTCCCAGTCTCGATAGCACATGGAGTACACCTCCCAAGTCAAAGTCATACTATAATTACCTGTCTCTTCTGCCGGAATATCTTCCCTCATTCCTTATACTAACCTGCCTCAATCCCATACAGATAGAGGTCCCATCTTTTGTTCAAATACCTCTTGTGATATTCATCACATTAAATTCTGGTCAGAGATCCAGGAGAGAGATTATCAGGACAGGATGGTCAGTGCACACCTTTCTTATCAGTAGGTGATACCTTACCTGCTTCCTACCTCTTGAGAAATGTGTCTAATATATAATCCATATCTGATGTTCCTATTTCATGGACAAGTGGCTGAGAACTGAGGATGTCTTATAATAGGCAAACCATCAGAAAAGGCTCTAGCAAAGATGCTCCCCTCTAGTGACCAAGCATGGAAACATTGCACCTAGTGAATGTACTAGGTTCATATCCTAAAAGAAGCTTCCTTAATCAGAATAATATCATACCACAAAAGTAGTTTGTGGTAGAATTTGTGTTATTTAAAATACATATCTTAGATTTTAATTTATTAGTACTATAACCCATTACTTTGACATTAGTGTTAAGCCTAATGTTTTATACTTCAAAATAGAACATGTATTTGAGCTGGAAAATGGTATGCTGAAGGTAATGTGGCAAATGTCTGGGATGAAGATATTATCTTTCCCAAGTTTTTTTACTAGCCTTAAAATATATTATCCTTGTTGAGACACCTGCTATCAAGGTGGCTTTGTTATATACTTATGCTGTTTCATGGCTGCTCCCATGTTGGCAAATTTCCTTAATCCTTCTTCTGTCATTCCAACATTCCTCAGGTAGGTAGTTTTTATACTTGTGGAATGAGTCATTTATCAAGTAGGGATTTCTGCATTGTTATCTGTGCTGTCCCCTTTCTGTGTGCCTGCTCTCTAACTGGATCACAAACTCCTTTTGTATAATTATTATTAAACTTTCTGGGGATTATGGCCCTTTTTATCCTGGGAAATGCACTGTACTTGTTTCAAAATGGCCACCAATGAATCCTGCCCCTCAAAATTCATGCCTTTTAGTAGCCCACTTTCATATTGAATATGGACTAGCCTTGTGACTTTCTTTGAACAATAGAATGTGGTAGAAAGACACTGAGCATGTTCTGGACCTAGACCTTAAGAGGTCTTGCAACTTCCACAGTTGATCTCTTGGAACAAAGCCTCTATGGGAAGAAGACAAGGCTATTCTGTTGGAAAGATGTCAAAAAAGGCCCTGGAGGATAAAAGACTATGAGGTAGATAGTGGTAATAGTCTGATAATGGTCTCAATCTGTAACATGTGGTCCACAACAATGTAAGGTGTTGTTGGAGGGGTGTTGTATGGGAATTCTGCACATTATGCATGATTGTTTTGTATGTTCACAACTTCTCTAATAAAACATATATTAAAAAAAAAAGACTATGATGTAGAGAGTCCCAGCCACCTCAGCCTTTCCAGTCCTCTCTGTTGAGACCCTAGACATTTAAGAAAGGCCATCTTGGATGCTCCAACCCCAGCTTAGTTTCTAGAGATAAAGATAAATGAACAAGCCCAGCTCCATGTGACTGAAGCCCAGCCACCCCTTCTGAGTCTCCTCCTCTACCCCCAAGTACAGAATTGCGAGCATATATATCAAAGCAGGTTTTTAAAAATGTATTCAGAAAAAATGAGAAATCTTGCAGCAGGACTTCTAACTTCTTTCATTTTGTGGTATATCAATATCTTTTTTTGAAACCTTGAGTAGGGTAAAGGTCAAGGTCTATGCACATGACTCCCCAAAGCTGTACTTTGATGACATAAGTGTTTAAAAAGAATTGGGAAAAATAGTTTCTTAATCATCTGAGGAGGAATTAATAGACATTACTGTAATAATTAAATTTGTTTTCCTTCATTGTAACAATTACTTCTTATAGAAAGCTGTCTTAGTTCCCGAGCCGCTGTGACAATTACCACACAATGGCTTAAACAATGGGAATTTATTGGCTTACAGTTTTGGAGGCTGGAAGGCTTCCTTCCTCTGGGGGTCAGTAACATTCCAGCAGGTTGGCAGCCTTGGGTTCCTTGGCTTTCCCATCACAAGTGATGTCCCCTCCTTTCTCCCCGAGGTTCCATTCAGGCTTCCAGCTTCCATTCCTTCAAATGGCTTTCTCTTCAAAAGTCACTTCTAATACGATGAAGAAAGAACCTCATTCAATTGGCCACACCTTAACTATAATACCTTCTTCAAACGTTCCTATTTATAACTTAATACCTACAGAAATGAATTAAGATTAAGAACATGGTTTCCCCCCCCCCGCCCTTGGGGCACATAATTCAACCTACCACAGTAGCTGTATCCAAATTTCACATACCTACAAGAATGAGTTCTTTGAAGAGCCTGTTTGTGTCTTGTAATAATCCTAACACGTGAAAGGTACTTAATATGAGTTTGGTGAGTTCCCAGCATATGTCCTCTCCATCAGGAACAGAACTATGACTGGGGGGTGGGGGGATGGGACATTCATCCTTTCTTTCAGTTGAAGATGAGGAAGGGCTAGGGAAGAACATGTGACCATGGGCAGGAGAGGGTCAGAGCTGCAGCTGCAGCAAGATACCAGCCTGCAATGACTCACATGGGCTGTAAGGCTGGACTTCAGTGTTTTTCAAAATTCACACCATACCACTAATATCCACTCAACAACTGAAGCTATCAAAAACCTTGACCACATCATGGTGAGTGAAATATGTCAGACTCAAAAGGGCAAATATTGTATGATCTCACATATGAAATAATTAGAATAAGCAAATTCAGAGTCAGAAAATAGAATATAGGTTACTAAGGAATGAGGTGAGGGTCAGTAATGGGGAGTTAATGCTTAAATTGTATAGGGTTTCTATTTGGGTAATAGAAAGCATTTGGTAATGGATGGGGGTGATGGTAGCACAACATTGTGAACATAATTAACAACACAGGACTACAAATTTGAATGTGCTTAAAAGGGGAACTTTTAGGTTGTAGGTATGTGTTACCAGAATACATTTTTCACAAGACATAGGTGTTCCAGGAAAATAGCATTAATGTAGGTAGGCATTGCTCAGCTATCTTGCAAAAAATGTCTGAATGTCTGAGAAAGGGCAAAAACCTATTTGAGGGAGCAATTTTGGGAATCCACAGAATAGGAGGCTGCAGAGCATTGTCCAGGAGGGAGCAGGACAAAGAGACAAAGAGCCCAGGGGAAAACCATGAGCTGTTCACCTCTGTGGTTGGAAATGGCGAGTGGGTAAGCCCCAACCTCAAAGCAAATAGCCTCTGTGGAACCCCTGGTTCTCACCAACAAGCTGAGTGGGAGGGAGCTTTCCCTGGGAGGAAGTGGGGTCTGGCAGAGGGTGGAGAGTGGTTTCCTTTTGGTGGGTTTGGCCACGTGAACCTCCTTTGATTCTCAGGGAGGATACCAGCCAGTACTGAGGTGGCCCTGGGGAGAGGGGAGGGGGGGATCTGCTCAGGAAAGCTGTCACATCCAGCCACCCTGGGAGAGAGGAACTTGGTCAGGGAGGGGGCAGAGACAGGCACCTAACTAGCCTGGCCCCTGAAAACTGTTAGAAGTCTAACTCGCCTAAGGGAAATGGGGACAGGAAGAGTCAGATAGGCTTTCAAAAGCCTATTTAGTCTGTAGAGCAGCTGTAGCACAGTGGATAAATTACTTCCTTGCATGTAGAAGGTCCTGGGTTTGAGCCTGGTAACTTCTGAGAGAAGGGATCCAGGGAGAGATAAGGCATACAGCTAGCACCTTATAAAGGGAACTTAGAGGCTGAGTTTCTGTTGTTTTGTTTTAGTTTTGGGGGGGGGGATTTTTTTCTTTTTCCTTTATTTTATTTGCTAAACCTGGATACATCACCTGTGGAGGGCAGGCTGAAGGGTGATTAAGTGATGAGCACCAGCAGCCTGAGAAGTTCCCTAGGGACATAAGAGGGAAGGCTATGTCTCCTGGGTTGTTTCTTTGTTGCTGTTTTATTTCTTGTTGGTTCTTTTCCCTTTCTTTGTTTCTTTTTAAAAATTTTACTTATTTTTTTCAACCTACTTTATTTCTTTTCTTTCCTTCATTTTTCTATCTTCTGCCTTCTGTTGCTTTTCTTTCATTCTACCACTTCTTGTTTGGTCTTCATTTTTTCTTTTCCCCCTCCCTTTTTATTATCTTCTAATCTATCCAGCCTTTTAATTCACTCTATTTTTTTGCTCTATTTTGTTGCTTGTTGTTTTTTTTCCTATTCTGCCTACTTTTATTCTTATCCCTTTGTATTTTTTATGATTTTTTACACATATTAGTTTCCTAACTCTTAGTAACTCTTAGTAACCTTACCACACACAAAGAAAAACCAAAATAAAACCCTAGAGTAGAAAGAGAAGTTAACCAATCGGATAAGCCCATCAAGAAAACAGGTGCCTGGACACCAACAGAAATTGCAAGCCATACTAAGGAACAGGAAGGCAAGTCCCAGTCTAATGAAGAAACTCAAAAACAGGAGGAGATGCAGAATGTGAAACAGTTAATCAAGAATGTCCAAACAGATATATGTATCAACTTAATGAAGTAGAGGAAGAAATAATGGAAATGAAGAAGACACTGGGGGAACATACTGAGAAATCATAAACATACATAAAAAGATAATGAATCTGATATTGATGGATGGCACAATGCAAAAATACACTGGAAGCCCATAACAGCAGATCTGAAGAGGCAGAGGAAAGAATCAGTGATAGGGAAGACAGTACATCTGAAATCAGACAGATTGTAGAACAGAAAGATAGAAAGCTAGAAAAAAAACCCTCAGGGACTTAGGGATTTGAATGACAATACAAAACACACAAACACATGCATTATAGGCATCCCAGAGGGAAAGAGAAGAGAAAGGGGGCAGAAGGAGTGTTAGAGGAAATAATGGCTGAAAATTTCCCAACTCTTTTGAGGGACATGGATGTACATGTCCAGGAAGTGCAGCAAAACCCAAACAGTATAAATCCTAAGAAGCCTACCCCAAGATATATACCCAAAACAGCAAGAGAAAAAAATTCCATCACATACAAGGGAAGCACAATAAGATTAAGTGCAGACTTCTCATCTGAAACCATAGAGGCAAGAAGGCAGGGCTATAATATAGATAAGGTGCTAAAAGAAAAAGCCATCAGCCAAGAATTTTATATCCAGCAAAGCTGGCATTCAAAAATAAGGGAGAAATAAAAAAAATTAAAATTAAAATTAAAAAAATGAAGAAGCCTAAATATTCACAGATAAACAGAAAGTAAGAGAGTATGTCAACAAGAAACCTGCACTTCAAGAAGTACTAAAGGAAATTGAGAGGAAAAAAAGGAGAAAGATGGTTGGAAGAAAGTATAGGAAAGAAGATTATTTGTGAGAATAACTAAAAAGATAAAAAGAGAAATAAAAACAAAATATGACATATATAAACCCAAAGAAAATACGGCTAATGTAAGTAATGTCTTGACAGTAATAATGCTGAATGTTAATGGATTAATCTATCAATCAAGAGAACTCATATTGGCAGAATGGATAAGAAAATATGACCCATCTATATGCTGTCTACAAGAAAATCACCTTAGACCCAGGGATGCAAGAGGTTGAAAGTGAATGGTTGGAAGAAATCTTACATGCAAACAATAACCAAAAAAAAGGTGAGAGTAGCTATACTAATATTGGACAAAATATACTTTAAATGCAAACTAATGTAAAAGACAAAGAAGGACACAATATATTAATAAAAGGGGTAATCTATCAAGAAGAAAGAACAATCATAAATGTGTATGCACCTAACCAGGGCACCTCAAAATACATGAAGCACACATTGGAAAAACTAAGAGGAGAAATAGATCCTTCTACAATTACAGTAGGGGACTTTCATATACCATTATCACCATTAGACAGAACATCTTGATAGAGGATCAATAAAGAAACAGAGACCTTGAATAATATGTTAGAAGATAGACTTAATAGACATATACAGAACATTACACCCAAATACAGTGGGATATACATTCTTCTCAAGTGCACATGGATCATTCTCCAGGATAGACTACATGCTAGGCCACTGAAAAACTCTCAATGAATTCAGAAAGATTGAAATTATACAATGTAATTTCTCTGATCACAATGAAATTAAGCTGGAAATCAGAAAGGGACAGAGAACTAGATTAGGCACAAAGACATGGAAGTTAAACAACCCACTCTTAGACAATCAGTGAGTCAAGGAGGAAATTGCAAAAGAAATGAGTAACTATCTTGAAGAGAATGCAAATGACAACACAACATATCAACACCTATGGGATGCAGCAAAAGCAGTGCTGAGAGGGAAATTTATAGTCCTAAATGCCTATATTAAAAAAGAAAGAGCTAAAATCAAAGACCTAACTTCACACCTGGAGGAATTGGAAAAAGAACAACAAGCTGATCCCAGAGCAAGTAGAAAAAAAGAAATAACAAAGATTAGACAGGGCTAAATGAAATTGAAAATAAGAAAGCACTAGACAAAATTAACAAAAGCAAAAATTGGTTCTTTTAGAAGATTAACAAAATTGATAAACCCTTAGCTGGACTAGCAAAGAAAAAAAGAGAGAAGATGCAAATACATAAAATAAGAAACAAGGAAGGGAATATCACCACTGATCCCACAGAAATAAAGATTATCATTGGAGGATACATTGAAAAATTGTATGCCAACAAGAGGTGTAACTTAGATGAAATGGACAAATTGCTAGAAACTCACAAGCATCCTACATGATAAAGAAAAAATTGATGAGCTCAACAGACAAATCTCAAGTAATGAGATTGAATTTGTCATCAAAAACCTCCCAACTAATAAGAGCCCAAGCCCAGATGGCTTCTTAGGTAAATTCTACGAAACATTCCATAAAGAAGTAAGACCAACCCTGCTTAAATTTCCCAAAAAAACAGAAGTGGAGGGAACATTGCCTAACTCATTATATGATGCCAACATCACCCTAATACCAAATCTAAATAAAGATGCCACAAGAAAGGAAAACTACAGACCAATCTCTTTAGTGAACATAGATGCTAAAATCCTCAACAAAATACTTGATAATTGTGTTCAACAACACATCAAAAAAATATACACCATGTCCAAGTGTGTTTCATCCCTGCTATGCAAGGATGGTTCAACATAAGAAAATTAATCAATGTAATAGATCACACTAACAGATCAAAAGAACAAAATCACATGATTATCTCTATTCATGCAGAAAAGGCATTTGACAAAATACAGCACTCTTTCCTTATAAAAACACTTCAAAAGATAGGAATAGGAGACTTCCTCAACGTGATAAAGGGTATATAAGAAAAACCCACAGCTAGCATCACATTCAATGGTGAAATCCTCAAAGCTTTCCCTCTAAGATCTAGAACAAGACAAGGATGCCTACTGTGATGGTTTGAGTTTGAATTAATTATGAATTCCAAAAATATAAATTAGATTATGTTTGTAAGCTCATCTGTTCATCTGGGCATGATTAAGTTATGAGTAGGGCGTTAATTGCCACGTCAGTGAGATGTTGAGCCCCACCCCTCGGTGGGGGTGGTCTCAAGTAGAAGCAGAG
>PVKH010048508.1:0-10192 GCA_004027955.1 Chaetophractus vellerosus | reverse complement strand
GGCCGGAGCCGCCGTGGGCAGGGCAAGAAGCTGCCACGGACAGGGCAAGAGCCGCCACGGGCAGGGCAGGTCGCCCACGTATGGAGCGCAGCCAGCCACCCGCGAACTGAAGCAAATGCCGGCCGTGAACGGACGCAGAGACCGCCCACAAGCGGGGAAAACCGCGCCTGCACAGTGACCAGTCTCGGCACGTCGCCACAGCAGGGGGAAGGGGAGATATGTAATAAAATAAATAAATCTTTAAAAAAAAATTGCTTTTATACCAACACAAACTATCAGCCACCCCATGGTTATAGAAAATGTACCTCTCTTACTTTAAATATTTCCTTTTTCCTCCCATTGCTTATTCCACTCATAAACTATCATTGACTGTCTGGGATATAGTATTCCAGAAACACTGATTTAAATCTAATCTAAGATTTGGGATCAAGAATCTGTGACAGAATGAGGTAGTAACCCAAGTGTAGTGAGATAATTCAATATGAAGTCTTTTGAAACTGGCTCTTTTTACTTACCATTATGTTAATTTCAAGGTTCATCCATTCTGTAGCATGTGTCCTTATTTCATTCGTTTTTCCTTCTAAACAATATTTCATCCTATTTGTATACCACAGTTTTTTTTATCCTTTCATCATTATATGGGCATTTATGCTGTTTCTACTTTTAACTGTTATGAATAATGCTTATAAGAACCATTGGCTATAAGTTGTTTGTGAACACGTTTCCATATCTCTTTGGCAAATGAAAACCCTATGTTTAAAATTTTGACCAACTAACAAATTGTTTTCCAAAGTGGCTCCACCATTTTAGAAAACCATCAGCAATGTAGATTCAAATTTCTTCACATCCTTGTTAATATTTGTTGTCTGTTAATTTTTTAATAGCCGTAATTGAATAAGTTTGAAAATACTATTTTTGTGTAGTTTGAATTGCATTCTCCCAATAATTAATGATTTGAGGCTATTTTTCATGTTCATTTTAAGTTGAATGTGTTCTTTAAATATTCTGGATACAAGTCTACATATATAATTTTCAAATATTCTTATCTCATTTTGTAGGTTGTCTTTTGTTTTCTTTCTTACTGTTACCATTTATAACACAAAGATTTTTATTGCTTTTTTGTTTGTTTTCTTAGTTTTGATAAAGTCCAGCTTTTCTGTTTTTGTTCCTTTTGGTGCTTACTTTTTGTTATTATTTCTAAGAATATATTCTCTAACCTCTTTAAAGATTTTTATTGATTTAATTCTTTTATTGATCCCTGATTTATTTTGAGATAATACTTGTATATGATATTAGGTGTGGGCCCAATTCATTTTTTGCTTATAGAATTCCAGTTGTCTGAGCACCATTTATTTTAAAAAGAATGCAGTTTCTTAATGGTTAAAATTCTTTAATAGCTACAATTTCAATTGAAGTAAGTGGTGACCTTAATTTGATCTCTATGCTAATCCACAGAATTTCCAAGTTTATTGGGTATCGTTATCCTAATAAAATATGCAATACAAATAGAGGTTGAGAAATTTGCTGCCTGCATTCTGTATGCTGAGGTCAGGGGAAGCATAAGGACTATATATATTTGTCTGTTGAGGAATACATAAGGACATTAATATATTTTATTATCTCACTTTTTATCCTATTATTATGTGTCTTAAAATTATTTCTTGATATTCTGTTTTAGCCCTAAGGATTATGCACTTCAAAAACTTCAGAAATTCCCTCCATTTGTATGCATATTGTCATAGCTGTTTCTCTTTCAAGTCTGTATAACACCGTCTAGTTGTCACTGTTATAGACTTGAATAACAATATTATTTCTTTATTGTCTATCTCTTAAAACATTGTGTAACTGGTTCAAAAATTAGGATTTACTTCTATCTTTTTGATGCCAAAAATCTCCTAAAACAAAATAATTCTTTTTGTTAAAAACATAGTGATATTAGTCAGTTTTGAAGATACAAATACATTGTAATGACCAGAAACCTAAAGAATGAGTTAGAAAAGTCATACTCATTTGAGCCAATATTTTTTATGCCACTACAGTAAACCTCTGCTGATTCCCACATCCTGATTCCCTCACATACTTGCTATGTCAGTTTTCAACACCTCTGAAGTAGAAATCTCTACCTTCTTCCTGATTGGGATTCCAGGAATGGAGCAAGCTCACATTTGGCTCTCCATCCCCATTTGCCTCATGTACCTCCTTGCCATCTTGGGGAACTGCACCATCCTCTTTTTCATCAAAACAGAGAGCTCTCTCCATGAACCTATGTATTATTTCCTCTCCATGCTGGCATTTTCTGACCTGGGACTCTCAATATCCTCCCTTCCAACCATGCTGAGAATCTTCTTATTCAATGCCACAGGAATTTCCTCCAATGCCTGCTTTGCTCAAGAGTTTTTCATTCATGGATTCTCATCTATGGAGACATTGGTACTTCTCATCATGTCTGTTGATCGCTTTATAGCCATCTATAACCCTTTGAGATACACCTCTATCCTTACCAGTGCCAGAGTCATTAAAATTGGTCTTTCACTGACTGGAGTAAGTGTGCTATTTGTCCTCCCTTTCCCCTTTATTCTAAAGAGGCTGAAATATTGTAAGAAAAGCCTTTTGTCCCACTCCTACTGCCTCCACCAGGATGTCATGAAGCTGGCTTGTTCTGATAACAGGATCAATATCATCTATGGATTTTTTGTGGCTCTTACAGGTATGTTAATCTTCGTGTGCATTTCTGTGTCCTACATGCTGATTCTGAAAATTGTTCTAGGCATTGCCTCACACAAGGGTCGCCTCAAAGTCCTCAACACTTGCACATCCCACATCTGTGCTGTCCTCATATTCTTTATGCCTATTATCACCTTGGCTGCCCTCCATCGATATGCCAAAAATGTGTCTATAGTTATTAGAATCATCATTGCTGATATCTTCCTTCTCATTCCCCCTCTAATGAATCCCATTGTGTACTCTGTGAAGAGCCAGCAGATTAGAATTCTCATCCTGGGGAAATTATGCGCAAAACAGGCTTGATGGGAAATTTCAGCTGCAACAGAAGACCACTTGGTTGGCAAATTCTGAACAAATATAGGGATCCAAAAATGAGAATGGAAGAATTCAGATGGAAAACAAAAAAAAACACTGTTTATCACAGGTAGGACAAAACATTTTCAATATATTGACATAATTAACCAGAAATAGCATTCTAGGTGAGATGCCTTGGGAGTTAGGCATAGCTTACAATATGCTTATTACTATTTTTGCAACTTTTTGCTCATTTTTACTTTTCTACACAAAAAACAATGTCATAATATCTCCACCACCCATAACAACATAATTCAAATTCATATACAGTCATTTGAAATGTATTACCTTAAAGGAAAAAGAAGATATTCAATTGGGTGAAAATAATAAAAAATGTATTCAACTCTGGCATATTCAGCAGTGACTGACATGAGCTGAAAGAATGAAAGCACATTCAAACACACACAGAGATTCAACATCTCCTAAGCACCAAGTATGTATGTGTATGTGCATGTGTGTGTGATAAGCAATTAAATAATTAAAATCACTTCTGTTCTCATGTCTTCTGCAACAATTTTGGAGATTAGAAGCTCCCATTCATAATACCTTTAAAATAAAATGCAAAAAATATAGAAAAGCAAAAATTTTGTTAATATTTGTAATGGTTTATAATATATTCATTAATTCCCTTGTTTTCTATGCATATTATCTTAACTTTCCTCATTCAATCCTGTATAACATATTCTAGTTGCTACTGTTATAGCCTTAAAACAGTATTATTCCTTTATAGTCTGTATCCAGCACTCATTTGTAATCGATTTAAGAAGTAGGTTTTCACTTCTTTCTTTTTCAATGCTCACCAAAACTACTAGCATATAACAATTGCTCACTTTTTTGCTAAATGCATAGTGATCTGAGCCAGTTTTGAATATATGAATAAATTGTAATGACAATTTATGTAATGAATGAATAAGTTTACTGCTCCTTTCCCCAACCTTTCCCCCAGTTCCATGGACAGTCCAACCCACCCTCCCCACTTTACCCCCACAATAAAAGCAGGGCAGACAGCTCAGGAGTTTGACGCCCTGCCATGGGGCCCTACTTGGGAATTTATGCTCCCCAGTGTGAAAGAGTTGGATTTAGTTGTGGTTTCTCTTCGCAAAGCTCTTCTGCCCCTTCTATTTGAACCTAGAATTAGTACTAAAGTTGATAGGTGAATGTCCAAGAGACTTAAATCTTTGAGCTGTCCATATGTCAGCTGGGCCCTGAATCTCAATAGAGTTGCAACACCTACTCTCTATTTCATTGGACTCACCCAGGACAACTAACAAGGAGATGATGATGGACAATGATCACCCCAAGGAACAGAGAGGGTCTGCAACTGTAAGCAAGATAGTCCCATCCATCTGCCCCATGGGATTTAAGCCCCCTCTCAATTAGATGTGGAATGGGCATTCACCATACCAGAATCGTCAGGAATGGGAAATGAATGATGGACTAAAGTAGACTTACTGGTATTCTATTCCAGACTTATTGTGATTCTAGCAATGGAAGAACTTTTATCATTGATATGGAGGCAGCGGCCACCAGAGGTTCTGAGTGGAGAGAGAGGAAAAATAGTTGTAATATAGGGGCATTCTCAGGACTTGGAAATTGTCCTGAATGACATTGCAATGACAGATACAGGTCATTATATATCTTGTCATAACTTACAAAATTGTGCATGAGAGAATGTAAACCACAATGTAAACTATAATCCATGCTTTCTGGCAATGCTTCAAAATGTGTTCATCAATTGTAACAAATGTACCACACTAATGAAGGATGTTGTTAATGTGGGAAAGTGTGGGAGTGGTGGGGGGTGGGGCATATGGGAATACCCTACATTTTTTATGTAACATTTATGCAACCTAAATATCTTTAAAATATTTTTTTAAATTTATATATATTTTTAAAATGAATGAATAAGTTGCTATCTGGTAAACCCCATTAAGTTGAGCTCACTTGTTCTACAAATTACTTACTTGTGAAAAAGAGGAAAACAAAAGCAAGCAAAAATAAGATTCAAAAGTTTAAAATAATGGAGAATACAATGTAGATATAAGATCCATTCAGGTCTTCACTAAAGATTCACCAAATGAATTTACATACATTTATAATAAGTCCTCATATCTTTAATCTACACTCAACTCTGAAACTATAAAATCTTGTATTAGCAAGTTATACCTTCTATTGCAAGTGACATAAAACTAAACTAAAATTATTTTCGGCAAGTAAAATATTCTTCAGTAGGATGTTATAATGGATCACAGATGTGAAGAAAATGTTGCAGGTAACTCTGGTGCTATGGCATCTGAAAATACTGGAAAGAAGTTGTGAATATCACCAGCTCTCACACTCTTAGCCTTTCTTCTCTGCTTCTTTCAGTGTTCTGAAAAAGCTAAAGGACCTGCCTGAAGAAGGTGGAGTAACAAGCAGTGGTGGTACTTAATATATCTCAACTAACGGAGAGAGGATTTTAATTATCAGCACTACGTAGAGTTCTCGGCAAACAACTTATAATGCAGCTTACTTGATGTCCTTAGACCAAAACCAATTATTATAGCTAAGGATATGAACTTAATGTGATTGGCAAAACTGGGTCATCTACCAATACCTATGGCACTAGCCTAACTACTGTAAATAGAATACACAAAAGAAGCAGATTCTTATTCTAGAAGAACTTTAGAAATGCTAATGGAAAGGAATAAACAAAATAAAACAAACTTTAATGCATAAAATATCACACAAGCAAACCAACAGTTGTCTACTAGAACTGTGAAAGATGGCATAATAACAACAGCAAGAAGTAAATATCAAGATCATTATTCAAAAAATTCTTATTAAAGGATATAAAAGAAATCAACTCAAAAGATAGTCTATATGATTTTTATTGCAAGTCGTAAGAATATCCACACATAATTGTATTACATGAGAGATCAGGGACCAACCTAATTTGTACTGATAGAGGACCATCACGGAAATAGTAAATTATTAGAATGCTTAAGAAGAGAGACAAGTACTCAGGCATAGTCCATCTTTACTGGTAGTACCTATACAAGACCCAGGCAAAGAATTCTTCTCTATCTTGGCAAGGCTGTAGAATCCTCAGGAACTTTGAAAAGTCTTGGTGCTCAGGTAACATCTCAAGTCAATCGAATCAGAATACAAAAATATATGTAACCCATTCTCCTATTACAGTTATTTCCAGTTTGTTGTTGTTAAAAACAAAGTCCTATAGGCATTCTTAGAGATATATTTTGGTTGAAATATGAGATAATTTCTCTAGAAGTGAGAATTTTCTCATAGGTTAGATGTATATTTAAATACAGTAGATGATGTTAAATTTTTGGCAATATAATCATGCCAGATTATGTTAACACCAACGAAGTTTGACAGTTCCAGTCATTTAAAATTTTGGATTTAAAACATTTTTAAAGCTAGCCATTCTAGAGGTTATGTTTGTTATAGTATCTCATCATGATAATTATTGATACTTTCTTCAATGCTATTTAATACTTCTATTTCATTTACACTACCCATTATCCGTACATTTTATGTACTAATTTCTAGGAGTTTTTAATATATTCTCTGTCAGATATATGTAATGAGGATATTTATTTCCAGTGGGTGATTTGTGTTTCCAATCTCTTAAAAGAATATGTTATTTTTATTTAATTGCAATTGATCAATTACTTTTCCTTCAGAGACAGATTTTCAGCTTTTCAGCTTTTGTCTTATTATTAGAATGGGAGGGATGAATTCCAAGCTCTAAGTGTATCAGACTAGAAACAGGAAATACATTTGATTTTGTAAGTTGTTTTAAAGCATTTAATAACTCATACTACATACTGAACCATTAAAACTAACAAAAACAACAAAACAAACTTAAAATACCTTTACAGTATTAAATAATATAAAACACCATATGTCCAATGTGGAATTAAACTAGGTAACTATTAAAGACATCTTGAAAACCCAAATTTTTTATATTTAGGTAATATATTACTAAATATTCTATGAATCAAAGAGGAATTCTCATGAAAAAGTACAAAATAAGTTTAAGAAAGATGTGAATGTATAACAATCAAAATTTGTGGAATAGAGCAAAAGAAATTTTGAGGGAATTTGTAGCAAGAATAAAGAAGTGAAAATAGTATAGATAAGAGTGGAAATATGTGAAATTAAATGAAAAGAAGAGTAGAGTAAATAAATAAAACAAAAGTGATTCTGAAAATTATCAATACAATTTATAAAGTTCTAGATAGACTTACTATGAAAAAAAAAGACACTATACAATTAACAATATTAAGATTGAAAGGAGTGTGATCATGACCAAACCCACAGACATGAAATGGAGAAAAGGGAGTATTATGAACAAGTCTAGTGGCATAAATTCCAAAACTTGATTGAAATCGACCAATTCAAAAAAGATACAAGAACCAAATCTGACTCAAATAACATAGATAACCTGCATAGTACTATCTCTGCAGTTCTTGATGTCCCATCCTTTGCTTGATCAACATAATGACTTACATTTTGAGCCAGGGTTCAGATTTAAACCTTAGGTATGTGATAAGGTCAGGAATGGAGTGATTGGGTAGTTTTCTAGGTTATTTTTTTTTATGGTTGAGAGTGACACATTTTCTCCTTTCTACAAATTTGAGTGGAGATCCAATGATTTTCATAGAAATTTTGGAAAATGCTTGTCAGTATTTACAACAAAAGAATTCTGCAGGGAGTTCAGTTATGATTGCCTTAAATCTACATATCAATCTGGAATAACTAACATCTTAACAATATTGAGTGTTCTGATCCATGAAAATCAAATATTACCCTTTTTATTTAGGTCTTCAGTCATTTCTATTAGAATTTTTGTGTGTGGTTTTCAGTATACAGATCTTTAACATGTTTTGTTGAATTTATTCCTAATATTTAACATTATTTCCATGATTTTCTCATGCTATACCTTTTTATATCTTCTATGTTTTAAAATATGTGTCATTAATCACATTCTCTCTTCTATAAGTAATGAGGTCATTTTCTCCCTCTCGTCTTCTGTGCTATTGCTTTAATGTATTTCAATTCAACATGTGTTATAAATTCCACAATACGTTGTTACTATTTTTCTTTCAAACATTCTTCATGTAGATCCACATTTCTAATTAATATACTCTGCCTGAAATGCTTCCTCTACTAGAGGCTGGAAATGAATATTTTCTTTGGTTATAGAATTTTAGTTTGACAGGTTTCTTTTTAGGATTTCTATAACTTTGTATTTTTAACAGTTTAACTATCATGTGCTTGTGTCTTTTAATTACAACCTTAGCTCATTGGTGGGTTCAAGTATATTTATGGTTTTAAATACTACTAGGCTTTTTTCTCTCAGTGGTAAGTGGTAAATAATGTTCTCTTCCAACTTTGAACCATGTAAGTTGAAGTGAGACTCCTACATCTAGCAATGTTTAGTTGAAAAGTAGAAGTTGTAAATAATTCCTTGTGAGCAACTCTGGATTCTATTTTGATCTTCTGAGGGTTGCCCCTTTGTTGGATCTGTAGGCATTGTAATTGTCTAGACTCAAACTGCAAAATATGTCTCCTCCATGGTGTGCAGTCACTTACTCTCTCATTTGCTTTATAAGGCTGGTTCCCTAGGCATCTTCCCTGTTCTTGTGTGGTTTAGCTCTCAGTAGTTACTTGAGCTTATGCCTGCTCAAACACCTCTGGCCATTAAGGCTTCCACTCTCTGCTGGGTGAGGTTTATGTGAGTTTGGGTTCATATTCAAATTAAAACAAATTTAAAAGTGTCCCCAGACCCTGTAACTTATCAGTCAGTTGAAGGTATATGGAGTTTATTATTTCTGCTCTTCTATGTCTCACTCATTTCCAAAATCTCCCTCTTCAATAGCTATTGTATTTTTGACCTGCACTGAACTGAGTCCACCACCCCTGGCTTGTAATCCTTTGGGTCTCCAACTCAGCTGGGAATTCTCATAGGAAAGGAGGCCAAAAATACCCATTGCAGTAGCAAATTTCACTAAGTAATCACTGAAAATTTTTTGTCTGCTTTGGTCATTTTCCAGTTTTCTGAAATGATTATTCTTTATAGTTTTTGCATCTCTGTATTTATTTTCATTGAAGGAAATCACTCATACTTGTCCATCTGTTATGTTGGAATCTCTAGTGAAAGTATGAGTGCTCATGAAAAAAATTAATCCTACAAAATGATATCACCCTGCTTACAAATGTTTCTTGGAGATGCCTACCTTCTGTAACAAAAATGAAACTGGACTTTAGCAGAAACAAATGATCTCAAGTATCTCTATTTTGACTTTGTGTTTATTTCTAATCTTACTATTACATAATTCTCCATCACAATCAAAAGAAAAAAATACAAGGAAACTTGGTATCTACAGAAACAGTAATACAAATAACATTCAGAAAGTCTAGGAAGGCTAAGTATTAAACAAATTGAAATCGTTGATATGGGACATCTAGAGAGACAGTCTTTCTGCGTGAAAGAGCCTGGTGATATAGGAAACCCCTGAAGTATGGTAAAAGTGGAATATAAAGAATACAGAAAGACATTATTACAGCCATAGGACATTAGTCTTTATTAAGTAGAGCAACAAGAGCTATGCATATAAAATCTTATAAATAAATTTACATGTCTGAAAAACAATATGTGGAGAAGTATGTTAAATTGTTGAGGTTAGATACAGAGTATTAATAGTGGCAGCAATGAAAATGTCCCTCTGTGAACCTTCTCAAAAAACTTGCTGCAGGAACATAGCTGATTGACAACCTGCAGCTACCACACATTGGTTTCACTTTGGCCGTTATACCAGCCCACTCTTTCTCTAGGCTGCTCCCAGTGGATGACTGAACCTGGTAGAGGTACTAGGGCTGAGTCACTTCTGCATGAGATGGTATTCTGCTAATTGGCAATGTAGCACCAAAGGTCTCCCAGTGCTCTCATTGAGACCTGCTCATTACTGCACTGTGATTTGAGCTTATTCCTACCTTTTTCTTCCTTCCATTTCTCCTCTCACAAGTCACTTATGTGCATGAAAATCTGGAAGCTCCCTGCTTACTCCTCCTCTATAACCGTTGATTCTTCACAGGTGTTTCCACT
>PVKH010048507.1:0-10194 GCA_004027955.1 Chaetophractus vellerosus | reverse complement strand
TGATTGCCAGTTATGTGATTCATTAAGCTGTTATCATAAATGGACTATTTTTCTTGATTTCTTCCTCAGATTATTCATTACTAGTGTATACATATACTACTGATATTTGCATGTTGACCTTTTACCCCACCACTTTGCTGAATTTGTTTATTAGTTCTAGCAGCTTTATTGTGGATTTTCCAGGATTTTATCTATATATTGGATGATGTCATATGCAAATAAGAGACGTTTTCCTTCCTCCTTTCCAAGTTGGATGATTTTATTTCTTTAGCGTGCCTAATTGTTCAGACTATAATTCCAGTACAGTGTTGGATAGCCATGGGGACAGTGCACATTCCTTTCTTGTTCATAATCTTAAGGTGAAAGCTTTCAGTTTTTCACTATTGAATGCTAAAAGCTGCAGGTTTTTCATATATGTCCTTTAACTCATTGAGGAAGATTTCTTATAGTCCTAGTTTTTTTAGTGTATTAGCAAGAAGCTGTGCTGGATTTTGTCAAATGCCTGTTCTGCATCAATTGAGGTGATCATGTGTTTTTTGTCCTTCATTCTATTAATATAGTGTATCATTGATTTATTGATTGATTGATTTTCTTATGCTGAATTTCCCTTGCATTCCTAGGATAAATCTTACTTGGTCATGTGTAAAATTCTTTTAATAAGCTATTGGACTCAGTTTTCTAGTATCTTTTGAGGATTTTTGCATCCATATTTCTAAGGGACATTGGTCTGTAATATTCTTTTATTGTGGTATCTTTGTCCAGCTTTGGTACTAGCATAATGCTAGCCTCATAGAATGAGTTAGGAAGTGTTCTTTCTTATTCAATTTTTTGTAAGATTTTGAGCAGGATTGGTGTATTAGTCAGCCAAAGGGGTGCCTTTGCAAAATCCCAGAAAATGGTTGGTCTTTATAAAGGGTATTTATTGGGGGTGGAGGCTTACAGTTACCAGGCCACAAAGCATAAGTTTCTTCTCACCAAAGTCCATTGCCACGTGTTGGAGCAAGACAGCTGCTGACATTTGCCAGGGTTCAAGCTTCTTGGGTTCCTCTCTTCCCAGGGCTGTGTTTCTCTCTGGGCTCAGCTGCTCCGCTTCCTTCACAAGGTCAGCTATAAACTGTCAGGAGAATGGCTCACTTCTCTTCTCCTGGGGCGTTCTCTCCAACATCAGAACTGCTTCTCAAAAAACTGCTTCTCAAAAACTGCTTCTCAAATCTGCTCCCTCTGTCCTTTGTCTTGCCTTTTATATTTGATTCCCCCACCCACCAAGGGGTGGGGCTCCATGCCCTACTGATGTGGCTCAGTCAATGCCCTAACCATAACTTAATCATGCCCAGATTAGCAGACCAGCTTACAAGCATGATTCAATATCGATTTTTGGAATTCATAATTACATCAAATGGCTACAGTCCACCCTCTGAATTCCAAAAATACATTACAATATTCAAAAAACCTTAAATCACTAACAATTCAAGTACAAAATCATATCATAGGCAGTTTAAAGAAATACAGTTTGTCTTGGGGCAAAGTCCTTTCTAGCTATAGAACTCTGAAACTTACAAAATCATTTAACTGCTTCCAATACACAAATGAAAGACAAAGGATAAACATTTTCATTATCATAATGAGAAATTGTGAGGTTAAACATGAGTCATGGGTCCTCTACATTTCAGTAAACCTACAGGGCATCCTCCATTCAATTTAAAAGCCTGAGTCATTCTTAAGAAGATGGTTTCTTCTCCTTGGGGCTACATGGGAATCCACCCTTTCCACAGGCTTGCCCAAAGGCCATTTTCTTGGTTCCACCCTCATCAAGCACCTGGGTGTTGAGGAAGCTCTAGACCTCACCCTCCAAGAGTGCTGGGGTGATTGCCACACCTTACCCAATCTTTGGGTGAGAGTCTTAGCCCCCCTAGTACAGTGATGTGAAGACAACATTACCCCTAACCTTTGGCAACACAGTGGGTTTAATTTGCTCTCTTTCTCTATATCCTCTATTGTGAAGCTAGGTGTCTGTTTTGAGATCTTTCTTCTTTTTTAATGTAGGCATTTAGAGCTATATGTTTCCCTCTCAGTACTGCCTTTGCTGCACCCCCTAAGTTTTGGTATGTTGTGTTTCCATTTTCATTCACTTCAGGGTACTTCCTAATATCCCTTGTGATTTCTTCTTTGACACATCTATTACTTATGTTTCTGTTGTTTAATTTCCACTCATGAATTTTCCTCTGTTATGGATTGTGGTCAGAAAAGTTGCGTTGTATGGTTTCAATATTTTAAAATTTATTTAGACTTTTTTTTGTGAATTAACACATGGTCTCTCCTGGAGAATGACCTATATGCACTTGAGAAGGAAGTGTATACTGCTGTTGTCGGGTGAAGTGTTCTGTATATGTCTGGTAGGTCTATCTGGATTATAGTATCATTCAGGTCTTCGATTTCCTTGTTGACCTTCTGGTCAGATGTTCTATTCCTTGTTTAAAGGGGTTTATTGAAGTCTCACTATTTCTCTAGAACCATTCATTTCTCCCTTTCAATCTGTCATTATTTCCTTCATATATTTTGGCTCTTCCATCAGATGTATATATATTTATATTGTTATGTCTTTTTGTTGAATTGACTACTTTATCAGTACATAATAACATTCTTTATCTCTCTTACTAGTTTTCCTCTTAAAGTCTATTTTATCTTATATTAGTGTAGCTACCTGAGCTTTCTTCTGGATACAATATGCATGGTATATTTTTCCACCTTTCAACATTCAAACTAATTGTGTCTTTGAATTTAAGCTGAGACTCTTGTAAATGGCATATTGTTGGTCCATTTTTTATTCTTTACTCTGTGTTGCCCATCTCTCTCTTTTGGCTGGAGAGTTTAACCATCTGCATTTAAAGTAACTACTGATAATGCACCACTCTCTTCTGTTATTTTGCTATTTTGTCTATGTAAATCTTATAAATTTTTGGTCCTCAATTCTTCCATTAATGCCTACCTTCATATATATTTGAATTTTGTTGTGTACCATTTGAGTCTGATCTCATTTCCATCTGTATATATATTTTTTTCAGACATTTTATCTGTTATACGATGGGGCTTAAACTTAACATCCTAATCTGTAACAATAATGTTTGATTTGATAGCAACTTCAATAGCATCCAAGAGACACTGTTCCTTCACTCCCTACCTTTTTGCTCTAATTATTACAAATTCTATCTTTCTTCATTGTGTGGCTCAAACAATAGATTTATTATTACAGTTTATGCATTTGCAGTATAGAAACTGTTAGAAGTAAAAAGTAGAGTTACATAATACAAAAATGAAGTACCTCATACTGGCATGGATTACATTACACATGCAGTTACCTCTACCGGGGATCATTAGTTTACATCCCAAATTGATCTGCTGTTTAGTGTACTTTCTTGCCAATTAAAAAAATTCCATTTAGCATTGCTCATAAGGCAGGTCTAGTGGTGATGCAGTCTCTCAGCTTTTATTTATTTGGGAATGACTTAACCTTGCCCTCTTTTTTGAATAATAGACTTGTCAGACATAAATTTATTTTTTCACAATTCTTTTAATTCAGGGCTTTTAATATTTCATCACACTGCCTTCTTTCCCCATGCTTCCTTATAATTCATGGTCTCCATCTTATTGGATTTCTCTTGCACATAACATGTTTCTTTTCTTATTACCCCTTTCAGAGCTCTCTCATTTTCCTTGGTATTCAATAATTTGAGTAAAATGTATCTGGCCAAGGTTCTTTTCAAGCTTAACCAATTTGGGTTTCATTTGGGCTCCTTGGATGTATATATTCAGGTCTTCATTAAATTGGGGAAGTTATCGGCCATTATTTTGTTGAATATTCCTCCTGCCCTTTTCTGTCTCTCTTCTCCTTCTGGAACTCCCATATGCATATATTGGTATCTTGGATATGGTCCCACAGGTGCCTGAAGCTCTGTTCACCCTTTTTTCTTTCTGCTCCTCAGCCTGAATAATTTCAATTATCTTATATTTCAGTTCACTGAACCCTTCTTTTTTTTGAATTTATATATTTTATTATAAGAAACTCTATTTTTAAAGAGGTTTTAGATTACAGAAAAGTTACATATAAATTATGAGGGATTCCCATGTACTCCCCTGTGATGGTTAGGCTAATGCGTCAACTCAGCCAGGTAATTGTGTCCAGGTGTTAGGTCCAGCAAGCACTGGGCTAATTGTAGTACAAGAGCATTTATGGACTTCGATCACCAGTGAGTTTACTGCGTGGATGGCTGATTACATCTGCATCAAGCAGGGAGATTGGATCAAGAATGGATGATGCTTTTATCCAATCAGTTGACTGCCTTAAAAGGGGAAGTGATTTCAACATTCAGAGAGAATTTCCCAGCTCCTTTTTGGACACCCACTGTCCCACCGTCTCCCAGAAACTCATCAAGGACCTTCACTGGACTTTCATTGGAGCCCCTGGTTTGCAGCCTGCGGAACCTGGACTTGTGCATCCCCACAGGCACATGAGAGACTCTTATAAAATCTCATATTATTATCAGATATCTCCTGTTGATTTTGTTTCCTGAGAGAACCCTGACTAATACACCCCCTCTCCCACACCGTCCACTATTTTTTTTAATGTAGCAGTACACTTTATTATGATGTATTTGCAAAATCCAGTCTTTAAAAAATGCAAATTTTACAAAATGACTCACTTGTGGTAAGGACTAACTTACCCACAGTGATAATCTCAACAATAAAACCATCACTGTGACATTTATCAGTACTCCACACATCTGACAAAGCCTGAAAGAGGCAACTACCATTGTTATAACTTCTTTAAAGCTAAAAACCTAAGCACACCTCAGAATTAAGAGAAACTTTAGAATGTTCACATTTGCATGCATTTTTGGCTGAAGTTACAAAGATTCCACATGTAACAAAACCACAACTTTGAATCAAAGTGAATATCAAAAACATTTAAACTTTGTGACAAACTTACTCTACAGAAGCAAGGAAAACAGAGTGAATAGAGACAGCAGTACACTTCTAGGAGAGAAAGCAATCAAGTATTTCCTTTATTGTAAAACAAAATTCAATAAGTCAACTTTTTAGTAATTGTAATACAAGAGTATTGTAATACAATACTGACCAAGTTATTTTCTATTCAAGACTTTGCTTTTCAAATTGTGTCTTTAAAATGTATCCATCCATATATTTGGATCAAATTAAATTTATACATCAAAAACATGCTCAGAATTCTAATCTTAAGTATAAACCATAACTTATCAAAGCATAGTCCAAATACTATACAATAATGCTACCATTTAGATTTATATGCTTCATCTGAAAGATTTATCTTACAAACAGGAGTTTTGCCCTGGTTTTCCAGAATAAATATCCCTGTGTCTAAAACTTTAAATGACAATCATAAAAAACAGATTCAAATAACTCATGCTATGCATTTTCCTTCATCTGGCTTTGATAAACTCTTCTCCAAATCTCTCACTCCTGTTTTTTTCCTTTCCGCCTGCAGCATCCACTTCAGTATATATTGAAAGCCGGTCTTTTGGTAACATATTTTATCAGTTTTTGTTTGTCTGTGAAGACCTTGAACTCACCCTCATTTTTGAAGGACACCTTTGGCCGATACAGAATTCTTGGATGGCAGTTTTTCTCTTTCAGTACCTTAACTACATCATACCACTTTCTTCTCTCCTCCATGGTTTCTGATGAGGGGTCGGCACTTAATCTTATCAAGTTTCCCTTGTATGTGATTGCTTTTCTCTTGCTGCTTTCAGAATCCTCTCTTCATTTCTGATATTTGTCATTCTGAATAGTAGTTGTCCAGGGTAGGTCAATTCAGATTTATTCTGTTTGGGGTGAATTGTCCTTCTTGGATATTGAAATTTATGTCTTTCATAAGGTTTGGAAAGTTCTCAGTTATTATTTCCTCAAATATTTTTCTACTCCTTTTCCATTCTCTTCTCCCTATGGGGTACCAATAAGGCAAATGTTTGTGCATTGTGCATTGCCTTTCAATTCCCTGAGACCCTGTTCCATTTTTTCCATTCTCTTCTCTTTCTGTTCTCCTGTCTTTTCTAGTCCAAATGTTCTGTCCTAGAAATCACTAATTCTGTCTTCCAGCAATTCAAATCTGCTCTTATGTGCCTCTAATGTATTTTTAATCTCATCCATCATGTCTTTATTCCCATAAGGTCGGATACTTTTCTTTACAGGCTTTCAAATTGTTCTTTTTGCTCTCCCAGTGTCTTTTTTAATATCATTTATTTCTTTAGTCATATTTTCTTTAAATTCTTTTAAGTGATTTAGGAGAGTTGTGTGATTATCACTGATTAATTGTATTAAATCTGGTATCTCTTTAGGATATTTGGTTTGTTCTTCTCTCTGGGCCATCTCTTCCTGTTTCCTAGTATGACTTGTAATCTTTTGCTAATGTCTAGACATCTGAATATGTTGCATTTATACTGATAGCTAATTTCTCTCTCTTGCCTATTGTTTTTTTTTCCACAGTTCTTCTTCGATATTTGGTTCAACTTATTTTTTGTCTTTAAAATTGCCCAGCTTAAGTTTTCAAAATCGGGCCACTATGGGTTGCAGATTCTCTCCCAGGGGTTAGATAAAGAAAGCATGTGCAGTTTTTGTCCATGCAGTTTCCAGACGAGGCCAGCAGATGGCACTAGTGAATGCACCTTTCCATGGAGTTGTTTCGGTCTGGGTTTTCATGTGTTCCTGTGTTGAATCTCCAGATTGGAGATTCAAAGTGTGCTCTGTTTGCCAAATTCACTGAAGAAAAACATCCCAACCTCCCCTCCTTTTTTCCTTGAAACAGCTGACAGGGAGGAAGTTGTCAGTTCCCCTCTCAGATGACTGCAGTGAGACAGGGGTTTTACCCCAGCTTAGTATCTTGGGGGAGGGGGAGGGGAGCCCATCCGGGTGGCCCAGGGCTTGGAATGTCACGTTTGTCTTGTCTCTCTGTCTCATGCCCTCCTGGGAGTTGTGTAGCACTGTTCTTGTCTGCTGACCCCCAAAGCAGGTGACCCAGGCAGCTTTTGGTTCTTTCTCCCTTGTTTTTGTGAGAGCATTCAGCTCTACCTGTCAGTCCGTCACCATCTTCCCATCTAATTCCTTTTAAAACCAACTCCTATCTGCTGTTGAAACTCTTCAGGGAATTTTTCATTTCAGTTACTGTAGTCTTCAACTCTAATATTTCTGTTTCCTATTTTAAATTTCTCTATCTTTATTGAGATTCTCATATTGTTCATGCATCATATTCCTCATATCCCTCAGATCTTTCCCTGTATTTTCCTTTATTTCCTTGAGCATATTGAGGATCATTATTGAAAAGCCGTTGTCCACACTATCATAGTCTGATTTTCTTCATTGATGGTGCCTGAATATTTATTTTGTTCCTTTGGATAGGCTATCATCTCTGCTTCTTTATAATGTAATTTTTTGCTGCATATTTTAATATTTTAAAGTGTTAATTCAGGGATTTAGCTACTGAATTTTCTGTTCCTTATTGAGAAGATCAGCCCAAAGCAAAAGTTCAGGCTTCCCTGTCTTTTCTGACCCTGACCCTGAGTCTGGTATGTGGGAAGTTGGCACTCTACCACCAAACATGGGCTCCTTTGGGTTGGTTTTCTCCATCTGTTTGCTTATATTTTTCTGTTTGTTTTTATGGCCTTTTTGTAACAGTATTTTTACCTAAAACATTAAAAGGTACCCACTTCTTAACAATACCTTGAAGAGAGTTTTATATCCTTCTCAGTTCTGCTATTCAAATATAATTATAAAGCTAAAAAAACCATATTTCCAATATACATAAATTTTCCCATCATAAATATATGATAAACCTGAATGTAAATCTTTTTTAAAAAATAAAAGCAAATACAAACTCTCTTTCCCATTTTAAGGAAAATAGTTATTTACCTTAACTATGCAATGTGTTTCCCTATTTTGATGGATCTACACTACAGTTTGAAGTGCAAGTAGCATGAAGTTCAACACAATATATTCATGATCTCTGTAGTTAACTCATTTTTTGGGATCAGGAATATATTGGACAGATTTAAATAGAAAATAATTCAATGTAAAGTTTAGTGTTCTAAATAAAAATAGCTAGGAAAAAATAAAGTTTATGTCTCTAGAGCCCTCAGGAGCCCAGCTATTTGAGGTACTGTTTACTGGGGCATTCAATGGGGTCCTGCTGAGACATGCATAAGCGTAACCTCTGGAATGACCTCCAGACTCACTTTGAAATCTCTTAGCCATAAAACTCATTTGTATTTACCATTCCCCCTTTTGGTCAAGGTCTTTTACAGATGCATTGCTAGTTGGCGCTTGGTAATAACCCCTTGGTGCCAGGAGGCTCATCCCTGAGAGTCATGTCCCATGCTGGGGTGGGGAAATACTGAGTTTGGCTTAGAGAAAGACCATATTAGAGCGGCAAGGAGGCTTTAGGAGGTAAAACTTAGGCTAAGTTTCAACTTCACAAGAACGAGGTTCATAAGTAGCAGCATCAATATCAAGGGCCTAACATATTGGTCTGTCCTCCTTCTCTAGGCACTGCCCATGTACACTATGGATTCTTGCCACTGTATTAGAGAAGGTAACAGGACTCCCCAGTATGGGAATTCAATATTCTTTGGTTATTGTGTGGGTCTCCACTCACTGAGACAATGCCCGTGACCTTGAACACATTCATAGTCCAGAGAGACATGCCCCAGGTGCACCACATCCCACACAACCCCCACCACTGACACCCCTCACCACTGATCCTTACTTGCCACATTTGCTGTTCTTCTGAAGTCCAAAACCTCCCCAAAAACAAAACCAAAAAATAAATTAAAATAATTTAAAAATACAAAATACAAAAAATATATATATATATAATTTTTGCATTGTGTCTTCATTCCCATAAGATCTGTTTTCTTTAAAGTGCAGTGACAATTTCTTCTATATGTTCCCCAGCATATAATTTTTTTTCAATTTTTTTTCAATGAAGCTTAAGGTAACAGAAAATTTAATAAATATAGGAAATTCCCACTTACCCCACAGCCACCCCCTCTCATATTTTCCCCTATTAATAACATCTTACCTGAATATGGTACATTTGTTACAATTGATGAACAAATATTGAAGCATTGCCAATAACCATGGTCAATGGTTTATATTATGGCCCACATTCTGTCCCATACACTTTTATGAGTTCTAACAAATTGCTAATGGCCTATATCCATCATTGCAGGATTAAGCAGAACAATTCCAATGGCCTAAAAATGTCCCATGCTCCATCCATTCTTCCTTTCACCTTGCCTTGGAATTCATGGTAACCACTATGTTGCAATTTTTAAATATTTCTGTCTTTTATTAGTCACTGCCTATGTTCTCAAGAGACTCTTACCCTGTATTTGAGAACCTACCAGGACTCCCCAAAATGGGAGATTATTATTTTCTTGTTTATTATGTGGGTCTCCACCCACTGAGAAAACACCCTATGACAAGATGAACACTTTCACATTCCAGAGAAGCATGCCCAGGTGCACCCTTTCCCACATATCCCCCACACACACCTGATGCCCTGCCCCCAAAAACCTTCCCCTGCCATATTTGCAAAAAGAATATTCCGACCACTGTAGCTTTAAATACAGACCTACAAGTCCCCAGAGTTCACCTGTTCCTTCCTCCAGCCCTCCCCCAGTTCCAGGGACAGGCCAACCCAACCCCACATCCTGCTCACCCTCACATTCCAGCACTGTCGACCCTGCTCAGATCCCTGTAGCACTATCACAATTTTCCATTGCCACACCACCACCTTTCACCTTATCACAGGTTTTGCCCATACTGAGCGTCAGCTCACCACACTCCCTTTCTCTCTCCTGATAGCCTATCTTCCAGACTCTAGCTACGTGAGTCTGCTCAGTTTGCTTAGGTCATATCAGTGAGGTCATGTAATATTTGTCCTTTAGTAACTGTTTTGGTCAGCCACAGGAGTGCCTTTTGAAATATACCAGAGATTGGTTGGTCTTTATAAAGGGTATTTATTTGGGGTAGAAGCTTACAGTTACCAGGCCACAAAGCATAAATTTCTTCCCATACCAAAGTCCATGTCCTAGAGGAAGATGGCTGCCGACGTCTCCAGGGTTCAGGCTTCCGGGTTCCTTTGTTCCTGGGGCTGCGTTTCTCTCC
>PVKH010048506.1:0-10193 GCA_004027955.1 Chaetophractus vellerosus | reverse complement strand
GAGGAGATGATTAAAATGCAATACATGACACCAGATTAGATCTAGCAATGAAGGAGAGGAGACTGAAGGGACCTTGTTGGGACATGGGAAAGGGTTAGAGAACAAGGGTGAGCTTTGTATCAACACTGAATTTCTTGAATTGGATGGCTGCACTTAGGGTGGCTGCATAGGTGGATGTCCTTGTTCATGAGGACTGTATTTGGAGGTGCTGTGTGTTCGGGGAGTACCAATGTATGCAGCCTGCTCTCAGGTGTTTGGAAGGTAGAAGAGTGGATGGATGGGTAAAGTGATGCAGTAAGGAAGGCAGGGTGTTGAGGTTGGTGGATCTGGGGTATATGTGTTGGGGGGGTGGAGTTCTCTGTGTGGGGTATATATTGTTTTTGCAGCTGTCCTGTGAGTTTGGGATTGTTTCCAAGTAAACACTAAAAAACAAAAGTGTGTACATCCCCAATTATGTTTTTAAAAATAATATATATGTATGCATGAAAAAAATGCTTAGAAGAAAATATACCAAAATGTTTAACAACTGTAATCTCTCAATAATGGAAGGTTTTGTTTTCTTCTTCATACCTTTCTGTATTTTCAAAGTTTTCTAAACTGAAAACATACTTTTTCTAATTAAAAAGAGTAATAAAAATTATTTCTAAGCTAGCCCAGAACTATGAGAGGAGTAGGGAGAAAAGAATTCCATCTGATTGTTAAAAACTTCTTTCTACCCTCTAAGTGGTTGGAAGGCAAAACCTACTGGCTGACATCCTGGGCGAACTTGCCCCTTCCTTTTAACACCTGTTGATGTAGCTCCTCCAGAGTAATCAGACCTATTGGAGAGGGGGGGGACAAAAAGCAGATGAAGAGATTACCTATATGGCTGCAATACCTATATGGCTGCAACCGCTTATATAAAATGGACAGTCATTGTTTTCTAGTAGCCTACAAATAGCTAACAACATTCTCATTGATAAATTCCTTACACCTCTCTTAGAAAATAACTAGCCACATATGAGAAAAGGGTTCTGAGACCTTGTTAGGACCTGCAAGAGTCAGAGTGAGACCTATGAAAATCTGAAAACAAAGGCAGCAGCATCTTTGAAAAGCAATAAATGTTCTCTTAATATCAAGGCTGTTTGTTTATAGTTAGTGATTTGTAACTGGTTTTAGTTTTACCTTTTTCTTTCACTTTCAACAGACCATTCAATGTGCTTATTAAGAAAAGCGACACCACAGGCTTATTGTTTTTAAGGTCCTATTTTGGGGAATATAAAGACTCAGGTGGCATCACCATACCTTACAGACAGGGCCGAACTACGGTAACTAATGAGAAAATAACAACTCAGACACATGGCCTATCAGCAGAAAAGGCCTAATTCCTACCTCCTTATTAGTATCTGTAATAACTGGGTCTGGACCTTCCTGAGCAAAGATCTTTGAAGAATAGAGACAATCATTTAGGTAATCCGTTTACCCGTGGCTATGAAGACCTGCCATGGATTCAACTACCTGAAAATACCCAGCTTCTCAGGACCTCACAGGCCTGTAGAATGCAGGATGGAAAAGATGAACTTCAAGTTTTTCTCCCTCTCAGAAGTCCAAAGCCTAGTCCCAGGACCCAGCCACCCTCACCTCCATTCCGGTGCTTGAGGGCCAGGCATACTTCGATAATCTGGACACCCAGCTCATAATAGAAATCCCCTACGCCCAGCATCTCAGACCAAAATCCTTTTCCAGCTAAAAGACAGAAAAACAAAAACTAGGTTATTCATTAACTTATGTCTCTTCTTTCCTTTCAAAGCTGGATTAAAACATCTATCCTACAGGAAGTCCCTGACTAACCACCTAAGACTTTTTCTAAGTCTACTACTCAAGCTCCTCAAAACACCCTGACTCTTGGTAATCCGTGATAATGAACAGGCTCAGACATCTCCAAAGGGTGGCAATCCAAAGCATTTCTATTTGGCTGAGATCATACTGAATGCCTACTGTCAATTTTCCTTCCTAATATTGGTTCAGGATACTATAAAAATGATTTTTCCCTTCCCAAAGCATACAGTGAAATATAATGGGCCATATCGTCTAGACAAAGCTAAGGATGAGAATATGCAGACTTGGCTTTCAAAAATCCACCAAAGGCAAGTTATAGAGTAGTAATTATACTATAATCCCATATATGTAAAAATATATATAAATATCAGGAAGGTGTCTATAAAGATTTACACTGTAAACAGTACTTATGCCTGAATTATGGGACAAGGTCAGGAGCCTTCCACTTCCTCCTTTATATAGCTCTTTGTTGACTGACCATATGATCACCTGCTACTATTAAAATTAAAAATTTTTTAATAAAAGGGGAAAAAAACATTAAAAATCTATTGTAGACAGGAGCCGGGGTAGAGGTAGGGAATGGGAAATTAATGTTTAAACTGTACAGTTTCTATTTGGGTTAATGGCAAAGTTTTGGTAATGGATAGTAGTGATGGTAGCACAACCTTGTGAACATAATTAAAGGCACTGAATTATATATTTGAATGTGGTTAAAAGGGGAAATTTTAGGTTGTATATATATATCACTAGAAAAAAATAAAATACAAAAGCAAAAAAATAGGACTATACATCACAAACAGTGAACCCTAATGTAAAACATGGACTACTCTGTATTTTATGCATGATTTTTCTATAAATCTACAACTTCTTGGAAGAATAAAAAAATCTGCAGATCGTTCAAGGGAAGATCACGTACACTGGCTCCTCAGCCTGCACACCAATGTCTCCCTCTTCCCTCATCAGACTGAGCACTCACTGAGGACAGGGATCATAGCCATCCTTCCAGACACTGCCTAAAAACGACATCCTCTGAATCTCCCTGCAGGTCCTTCTACAAATGATGCCCAAACAGTGATGACAACTAGGTGAGCTTTAGTCCCTCAGGAAACGGACCCCTACAGGCAACTCCTTACAGGCCAGGGGATCCACCCCAATGGTGGCACACATGTCCTGGAACTGTACTCGGAACTCAGGATTCTTCCGGATCTCCTGTTTGTGCTTGCTGGCAAATTCCTCCAGGTTGGTCTTGAACATATCCAACTGCTTTGACATCTGCAGGATGGACAGAGAAAGGTTGGGGCAGCCCAGCCAGGTGATAAGCAGATACCAACAACAGGTCCCTGGCCCAGTGGCAGGGCAAAGGCTGAAATAACCTCTCAAATGTCTCCTTCAAGCCTCTCCATTATGCCATTTACTGTTCCCTTTCTTTTTATCCCTGCCTTTCCTCCACAGTTCTGTTGTCAGCAGAAATGGGACGCTATACTGTGTTTTCTCAGTTCTAAAATAAATAAGGTTTCCTCTTGTGTTCCTGTTCTAAAATCGAGGTGCATCTAACAATCCACATGCACATCTAATGTGGTGCTTCTTTGCTTTTTCCCAGAAAAACTTATTAAATTGAAGGTGTACCTAATTACCCATTTGTCTTAAAAATCAGGGAATGCAGTGTTCACACAATGGGAAATCTTCAGCCACTAACAGTAAGGTCAAATAGGAGAAACATGAAGACTGGCATGAATTAGAGGAGTGCAGTGGTTGTTTAACCTTTGAGTTATGGCCCTCCTTGGGGGTCTGCTCCAGGTGAAGAAATTCCTGACGTGTGTGTGTGTGTAGATGGATATACCATATTGTACTGCAAAGCCAAATACAAATGATTTAGGAATTTTCTAGGCATTATATTATTCACTCTCTTTCCCTAATTAACAAAGCTTATCTTCTACCCCACTAAAAGTAACCACTCCTGGCCTAACAGCTCCTCATTTCCCATATAAAACTATTAGAAACCTCCACATTCTTATAATTACCATTTTCAGCTGATCCCTACAAGTTATTTTACCTATGAGTGGGAGCTTTTGAAGAGGATAGCCTATGTCTACTACTTCTCCTCAGGTTCAAGGGTTCATTTCCCTACTCAATTGATTCCTCCTCTTTTTCATCAGTTATAATTGAGTAAAATCAGAGAGAGTACAAAAAAGGGAAATGTTAAGAAAAGGAAATTGTGTGCAGGAGCTGCAGCCCTATCACTTACACACCCTCCTGGTATGATGGTGGTGCGTTCCACAGGTTAGGCTATAGTTTCATTTTATTCTGAGACGTTTCATGTAAAAGCCCCAAAAGATCTAAACCAAACAATTATACGACTTACTACTTTCCTAACCTTGGAAATCACTTAACACCTCAGTGCCATCAGCACTAAACTTCGTTATGGAATTGTTGCAAGGATTGACCAAGATAGTGTACATAAAGTAAATCGACATGTGCCTGGGACTGTTATAGGCATGTTATCACTCACAGATGTTAGCTACTATTATTAGCAATTTACCTAAAAAATCTCAGCCACTTAGAACGCAGGATTAGCCAAACACTCAGTTTTTAGTTCAATCCAAACAATCTAGTATACATCAAAGGTGTGCTGTTCAGACCCTATGGGATCTCCCTTTCAACCTGGAGCCTTCCAATCGACTCACCTGGGCCAGCTGGTCCTCTGCCAAGACAGTCCCTCGCTCCTTATACTTGGCCTGGCAGAGAAAGAGATTAACATGAGTTGAGTGACTGGGCGCTGGTGTCTCCCACTTGTACTGCCAAAATCGAAGTCTGAAAAAAGGAGGGACTGTTTTAAATGTTTTTTTTTAAAAAGGACAGGATGAGAGGGTAGACGACTCTAGTCACATCTGGAGAAGTGGGGTAAAGGATGGGTTGGGTCTGGGGATGCTAACACTCTAACCCACCGGGAGCTGGGGAAAGTCAGTTCTCCGGGGCCCAAGATGCCTGTCTTATGGTCTGATGGAAGGCGGTTTCAGGGTACAGAATTCAATGTCTCGCCGGGGAGGGGTGGGCCTTCCTCTCCCTCACCTCTGCAAGCTTCTTCTTGGCGATGGCGCCGGCTCCCACCCCGCGACGGTGCATCCCCGCCCTGGACCCAAGGGCCACCCGGCTACCGGGACCCCCGGCTTCGGCGTCCCGGATCCGCCGCGGGCTCCCCAAAGCGGAAGTGCCAGCCTCACGTCATCTCCGCGCGCCGGAAGCAATGCGCTCGACTTCCTGCCGCCGGGCGACAGTCTCCTGCTGCCTAAGGCCTAGTGGCTCCGCCTTTCGCTGCTTACCGTGTCCTCTCTTCCCCACCTCCGCCAAAGCCCAGCAGCAGGGAAGGCGCGGTGCGGGCCCTAGCCGGTGGGCGCGCACGCGAAGCCCCAGTAGCCTTTGTACTGCCCCGTGCATTTCACCCACGTGGGCGCGCCGGGCCCTCTTGTTTCCCAGCGACTTCTCCACCGTCACGGAGGGGTCTTGCCTCAGGCTGGAAGTTAACAAAAGCTCATTGATCACTTACTAGCACCAGGCGCTGTGTTGGGCACCCGGAGTTCCATACTGAACACAAGACAGAATCGGTCCCACCTAACGGACCTTTCCTGTGGGAATCACCTGCAGAGATTCCGATTTGCGAGAGCCTTAAGGTTAAGAACTTGGACTGCGGAGTGAGGCTGCCTGGCTTGTTAGCTCTGTTCCACTAACTTATGGTTCAGTGGTTTTTAGGCAAATTCCCTAATCACTTTCACTTTCCACAGTTGTAAAATAGAAATATTACTGCCTACTTCATGAAGTTGTTGTGAGGATGAAGTGAGAAAATTTATAATAAAGCATTTAGTGCAATGCCTGGCATATAGTAGTAAAATATCAGCTATGGTTATTCAACAGGTCTGGGGTGGAATGAGTCATCTGTGTGTTTAGAAAGCGCCATAGCTGATTCTGATAGCATTATTGTATCTAACAGAGCTAAGGGAGAACTTAAAATCAGGGGTTAATAAAAACAAGTTTATTTTTTGAAAAAGTATTCTAGTGACAACCAGGACTTAAGTCAATTGTGATCCAAACTAGAAACGATGAGGGCCAGAACTAAGGTAGTGGCGGTGAGGATGGCAAGAATGGGACAGATTCAGGAAATACTAAAAGTAGAATGGTAAAATGTTAAGATGGGGCGGGGGCAGGGGCCAAGATGGGAGGGATTCCCAATCTTCTGGTTTGGGCAAAAGAGTGGGTGTGTGCAGAGATGGGGGGTGGGCACAGGACGAAAAGGAAACGGCAAACAATGAAGAAAGGTTTTGAACACATTGAAATTAAGAGCTGTTGGACATCACAGGAGAGATGGTCAATTGACATTAGGATGCACTGGTATGAAGTTCTTCAAAAAGAGCTGGGCTAGAGCTACAGCTCTGGAATCATTAAAACAGTGAAGCCATGAATGTTAGTTATGTTACTAGAGCGGTTTCAAGTAAAAGGATAGAAAGAAGATGGGAGCAGAGGTTGGTGGCAGGAGATTACCTGCCATTTTGGAACTTGAGGGATAGTAGAGGGATAAGCCAGAAAGAATTTGGGTCCCTGAGGATGTCATGGGGCAGAACTGTCACACTAGACCTGGGCTTCCTGCCTCTGGATTTTTTTTTAAAAGATTTATTTATTTATTCCCCCACCCACCCACCCTGGTTGTTTTTGCACTCGCTGTCTACTTCCTGTGTCCATTCACTGTGTGTTCTTCTATGTCTGCCTGTCTTCTCTTTAGGCAGTACTGGGAACCAATCCCGGGACCTTCCGGAGTGGGAGAGAGGCACTCAATCTCTTGTGCCACCTCAGCTCCCTGGTCTGCTATGTCTTTTATTGTCTCTCCTCTGTATCTCTTTTTGTTGCATAATCTTGATGTGCCAGCTCTTCACTCGGGCCAGCACTCCCACACAGACCAGTACTCCTGCACAGGTCAGCACTCTGCACAAGCCAGCACTCTGTGTGGGCCAGCTTGCCTTCACCAGGAGGCCCTGGGAATCGAACCCTGGACCGCCTATATGGTAGACGAGAACACAATCACTTGAGCCACATTCACTTCCCTCTCTGGGTTTTGTGAGAGAGAAATAATGTTCTATCTTGCTAAAGCTGCTGTAATTTTTGTGTTTTTTTGTCATTTGAAGCCAAATCTAATTTTAAAAAGTTTATTTAAACATAACTATGGGGCCCGGCCATATAGCCCAGTGGGTAGGGTGCTGGCATACCACATGGGAGGCCCCGGGTTCGGTTCCCGGGGACCTCTCCTAGCGGGCAGACCGCCTTGAGAACAGCAAGCCGCCATGGGCGGGCCAGAGCCGCCGTGGGCAGGGCAAAAAGCTGCCATGGACAGAGCAAAGCCGCCACGGGCAGGGCAGGTCGCCCGCGAATGGAGCGCAGCCAGCCACCCGCGAACTGAAGCAGAGCCGGCTGTGAATAGAAGCAGAAGCCGCCCACAAGCGGGGAAAGCCGCTCCTGCGCAGTGACCAGCCTCGGCGCGTCCCCACGACAGGGGGGAGGGGAGATATGTAATAAAATAAAATAAATCTTAAAAAAAAAATAAACATAACTATGCTTACAGAAATAAACTCATATCAAGTAATAGAATGCAATTTTTTAAAAAAGATTTATTTATTTCTCCCCACCCCTTTGTTGTTTGCATTTGCTGTGTCTTTTTCTTTTGTGCTGGTCTTCTCTTTTTGGGGGCACTGGGAATGGAACCTGGGACCTCCCATGCAGGAGGGAGACACCTGATCACATGAGCCACCTTCTCTCCCCGCTTTGTTGAGTCTGTCATTGTGTTTCCTCACTGTGTCTCTTGGTTGCGTCATCTCCTGAGTCATCTTTGCTGCACCAGCCCATTGTGTCAGCTTGCTGTCTTGCACGTCTTCTCCAGGAGGCACGGGGAACCGAACCCAGATCTCCTGTGTGGTAGGAGGAGCTCAGTCATCTGAGCCACATCTGCTTCCCTAGAATGCAATTTAAAATTTAACTTAAGCTACACTATTTGAACCAAACACTTGATACATGGTTTAAGGAAGGAAGGAAGGAAGGAAGGAAAGAAAGAAAGGATTTGCAGTCAGGTTTATTTTTAATTTATTACAAATGTATAAAAGAGTCTCCCTTGAATGCTGCTATAGCAGACAGCAAGAACCGTGAGTTTACCTTGGGTTTGCTTCAGAAAAATAATATGTATTGCACTGTAAAAGTTTTAAAAATTGGTGCAACAAAATGTTGATGTAATGTTTCAATGCCAGATTACAAAGTTCAATAACTAATGGATGTGGTATGGGGGAAAGGGAGCAGGTAGCCTATATACACATGTTAAAATTGTAAAAGCTATCTTAATATTGCATGTAGATTGCAAATCTAAAAAAAAACAAGACTCAGATAATTCCTTGAATTTAAACACTATCATCAGTTCATCTGCTTAGGTCATCAAGGAAACTCAGCACTCTGGCTGCAAGTTTTACTGATTTATACAAAAAAGAACAAAATTAAGTTTCATCTCCAGCTTTTCAGTCCAGAACTGAAATTTTACTACAGGAAAGGTATTCTATCCAGAGTCAACATTCATGGGGTGACATGCCATGGATCTACTTAAGTTTTCATCTGTGGGGCCGGCTGTATAGCCCAGTGGATAGGGTGCCGGTTTACCACATGGGAGGCCCTGGGTTCGGTCCCTGGGGCCTCTCTGGGTGGGCGGACCGCTTGAGAAGGCAAAAGCCACCGTGGGCAGGGCAAAAGCCGCCACAGGCAGGGCAAATCCACCACGGGCAGGGCAGAGCCACCACGGGCAGAGCAGAGCTGCCTGCAAGCAGAGTGGAGCTGCCCGCAGGCAGGGCAGAGCTGCTCGCAAGCAGGGCAGGCCGCCTGTGAGTGGGCAAGGCCCCCACCGCTCACCGCTACATTCCGAGAAGGGGTCCGTCACTGCGGGGGAGGGGAGACAAAAAGCAGAAAATGAGTAAATAAATAAATCAAAAAATAAATCTGTATCAGAGGAGCAGAGGTGGCTAAAGCAGTTGGGCGCCCACCTCCCACATTGTAGGTCCCGGGTTCAGTTCCCAGTGCTTCCTAAAGAAGATGAGCAGACACAACAAGAAGACACAACGAGCTAACACAATGAGCAGACAGACGAGGGAGTCATCTCAGGAGGGAAAACAAATCTGTATCAGCACTCATGCAAAACAGTCCCTAAAGTTCAAAGACCACATAACTTTATAAGTGACTCAAAAGTTAAAAAGTCCTTTCTTGGAAGACTACATCAGAATATCCACCCCATTATAAGAAGCCTTATATAAAAAAAAAAAAAAAGCAAAATCTAAAATCTAATTTTAACAATGCAAAGACCAAGTTGGAACACTCATTCGGGCCCTCATAGTCATGCCTTCAGACTTGCTATCTCTCACACCCCCTCAGATCCCATGTTCAGATAGTGTAAGCCCCTTAGATATGAACTTCCCTCCTCCACCACACATACTGGCCTTTTCAGACACCATCTCACACACACCTCCTCCAATATCCCTCCTCACCGCTTTGTGCATAAACTAGCTGGTCCCTTACATATGTACACACTGCCCTCATGTCCTTACCACATCACCCCAAACACAAAATCTCGGTCCCTTAGGAACTCACTGACCCTCGTCATTCTTTGACTCACACTGTATGACCCCTTAAAGTATACACACTGATCCCCTCACTCCCACTCACCACCTCAAGTACACACCCACATCCTCACTCCCTTATGTACAAACTCTGGCCCTCGACACACTTCATAGTCACACTCAAACAGACATGCTCATCTCTCTTTCAGACACACTTGTTCCCTTTTAAAATTTTTCAAAAAGTGTGCTGAACTGGTAAGAAAGTAAGTGCTGGTAAATGTTTAACAACCGCCTCACCAGGTTGGGACAGGGAGCCCTGATTTGTAGCGTCTCACTTGAGGTGAGCTTGTCTCTTCCATTTGCCCCATCCCTCCTACAGTCTTACACTCTGCTGATTTATGTTAACCGACCCAGCCTTTCAGCCAGTCCAGCTTGCAACTCCCTGATATTAAGTGAATGTCGTTTTTTAAGATGAGAAAACTGAGGCTTAAGTGTGTGAATAATAATAACAACAAAAGCTAGCCTTTATTGACTGCTTACTTTGTGGCAAGCATTATCTTAATTAACACCCTAAAAGGTTGGTACTTTTTGTATCCTCTCTTTACAATCAGGAAACTGAGGCTCAGAGAGAGGAAATAACTCGTCCAAGTCATAGACCTATTGATTTGAAGCTAGGTGTGTTTGACTCCAGAGTCTGCTAAAATATGACTAGATCATAGGGAGAGGGGAAGGATACCAAAGATAACA